>VYZV01000432.1:42597-67494 GCA_013401275.1 Pandion haliaetus | reverse complement strand
ATTTTGATTTATCAGCATTGTCAGGTATATTTTCCCTGGAATTTATCTTTTCATTTGTCTGTGAACCTGCTGACTCAAGGAATTCAGAAGTGTTACTCACTTTTTTCTGCTTAACCTGGGTTCAGTTATAAATTCAACTACTTCTTTCATCTCTGATCTTTTCCTGCAGTGTAATGCTAACTTGTTATTCAATCAAAAGTCTTAATCACTAATCAGTTATTCATCATGTGATTGCAAGGCTCCACAAATTATTCTAAGGCTCATATTTTGCCATGCTACAGGCAGCTACTAAGAAGAGACATTGCATAACCACTCTCTCAAAGTAACCATTTTGCCCACATTTCAGTCAGATAATTTTGGGAATCAAAATTGTCTGATTAAGTTTGTCAATTCTCCTTTGGTTTTGGTTTTGGAGACTTTAGCATTATGGTTTCATAACATCTAATATCTGAGAGACAGTCCAGTTTATTCTAAAAAGCTACACCATGCTACATGTCAACAACCATATTATTTTCCATTTCAGTGACAATGCCCCAGGTTTCATGTCTCTTCAGCTCTATGTATAGCATTCTTTTGGGCAGAATAGACAATTGTTTTCCTAACTTGAAGCTAAGTCCTCAGCACAGTGATAGTCTGACCAGTTTATACTTCATTTAACTTTTAAGGTGTCTTTGAATACAGGAAAGCAGAGACACTGCAAGTTAAAACTGAAGATGAAATTAATGACTGCAGTGCCACCAGTGTCCAGGTTTCTTGTTCTGCAACAATTTCTAAGATAACACAGTAATCTGTGTTTTAAAAGGCAATTGGAAAAGACACATATTTCTCTTTTCCCATATTTTGAGGAGAATTCAATGGACATTCTAAGTTCTGTATTTACAAAAGTACCTTTTTTTAAAAAATAAATATTGGAAACAAATAATCATTTTGGAAGGCAAAATGAAAGTATTCCCTTTCCAAAAAGGCATAAGCAATTCAAGGCAGCTTTATCAAAATGTTGTGTTCCATGTTTTTCCAAACAAATGTGACTCCAAACCAAATGTTTCTACAAAACATCTTTATTTTCCCAGAGGTGAAGTGTATTTCTGAACTACTTGACTTAACACCACAAATCAACTGAATCTCTACTGTATGGAAAAATAGAATTAGAAAGAAGTAGTTGAGCCCTTGTGCCCAGTCCTGATGACTCCAGCCAGCCTTATGAAGGTCTTTATCTACTGCAAGTAGTACTTATGTATGTGCACACACACACAAACCACCTCACCCAGTATTTTGATGAAGTACGAAAGACCGAAACACAGAGGATGAGAGAATGGGAGATCAAGAATATTGTTTCGTTCCTTCACATGTAAAAAAAGTTGGGTGCTGATGATTACCTTGAGATGTGATATATATATACCTGATGTGAGATAGATAGATAGATAGATGGATGGACAGCCATAAAAAGGTGCTTTTAGGCTAAGAAGATCTGGCTTAGTTGTGTCCTGGTTTATACACTTCATTGAATTGGATAGTTCAATGTAGAGCAATAGGTAGAGAAAATGAAAACCAAAAAACATTCTATGTGGGGGATCTGATGTGCAGCTGCTTTATGTCAGTAGCATGAAGGTCAGTACCATAGAAAACAAACTTAAGGTATCATTCGTTTAGCTGCCCAGAACAGAAATTTTATTTATTTATTTATTTAACACATAGATAAATTGAATATCTGCAGATTTGTTGACCCTTCCTGAAGAGTAGAAACTACAACCCTCAACATTTTTTGTAAGACAGGGGACTATTACTTTATAAAAAAATCATTTTAAAATTATCATATGAACTGAAAGATACAAATGGTATAGATTTTTGATGTGTGGCTTTCACACACACGATTTTTCTCCATCCCAGCTTAAAAAAAAAAATAAAATCAGCATTGTACAATGGGAAACTTCATTTAAGACATGTTCACCACAGTAGAACAGGAAGAGGCACTTAAGGACAGTCGAGTGGAAAATAAAAGGCAGATAAGTGTGGTGGACCAGGCAATAAGACAAGACAAGGATGGGTTGTGTAAGCAAAAAGCTTAAACAAAAGATCTGAAAAGCATCAAAACACAATGTGCAGTTTACTTTCCTACTGAAACTTTCCTCAGTTTAATAAAAACAAACAAACAAACAACAACAAAAACCCATTGTGAGGTGGTTTTTTAGAGCTTTAATTTCTGTTTTATTCTACTAAATTTCCATCTAAATTCTATTCTAGCGGTAGCTTTTTTTATCATGTCTATTTGGGGGGAGAAAAAAAACCCCAAACTTTAGCAGCTAGGGAAATGGTGGAATTGAAAATGTTAAAGATGTTTCATATCTGAACTCTGTCATTGAAAGTCGAACCTGACACAACGTTTGGTGAAACGTACTGCTATGCTGGGACTAGAAGTTATTTTTTAATTCAGAGGAGTGATGGCTTCTCCACAGAAAGAAGCTAATAATCCTTAACCTTTAGCTCCCTTCCTGTGTCTCTCTTCTTCCATCACTGGGAAGATAGATGACAATGATAACTCCATTGCTTTCTCCAGTGCTATGTTGGGCGCAGATGCTTGATTAGTTTTGCTTTTGACCTAATGCCCACTAAAAATGAAGATAAAATTGAGTTCAAACTTGTGTTTCAGAGGTCAAAGACCAGAACTTTCCCTACTAACTACTCAGTCCATTGTTTTTCTATCACAGGAGTAACACTGCCTGAACTACTTGGTTACAGAATTTTTAGGCAATCTTTATAGAAAGTACAACTGTACAAAAAAGATATGGGCTCTCAGCCTGCAGAATGACACTGCATTTTTGGGGACCATTACTAAGGGCTATGTCTAGTTTTAATATTAGTTAACAAATATTAGGACAGCACTAAGTATTGGAATGAAGAAATGTACAAAATTGGTAGCATTTTCTAGAAAAAAATAAATCTGCTGTAGAGATAACTATGTTATTTGGCTTATATGCATCAATGTAAAACTTTGGTTTACATGACCAAGCCTGGGAAGAGAGTTCACTGCAGAAAATTTACAAATAAATTTTTTTCAGCACTAGTATAAGAACTTAGAAGAGACCTTATGATATGTATTTATAACATTTCCATTAGTCAAGTACTGGTTCTTATTTTCCACAGCTTACATTTAGGCAACATAATTTCCCAAGAATGAAGACAAAATACCACATAACATCTTAACTTCAAAAGAACAAAGATGAGAAGGGAAGTCTTAATGTTAGGATACTGAAGCTTGAAATTACTAAGAAAAATGGTGTACATGGATGTTATAAAATTATTACAGTGCTTAGACTTGGATTCTGAGATATTTCTAATTGTAACAAATTCATCCTACAATGCTGAAGTAGTTTACCTCACCTCATTTTTAGACAGTTAACTTCACACATGAAAAAGAGAAAGACTCAGAAAGGGAGACATAATTTGTCTTGTAGGTAGTTAAAAGCTTTTTTTTTTTCTGTATAGCTTGTACTATTACAGCATGTGGATCGAAGTACTGCGATTTCCTTGATGAACTCTATTTATAAAACTGAAAGGTATGCTGTGGAAGGAAAGAGAGAAGCATTAGGAAAAAGTTTTCATAAATACTTTTATAAAAATTCTATTTTCTTCTGATAGTGTAAAACTGGATTAGAAAAAAAAAGTACACATAAAGAATTATCTGCTTTGAATCATTGAAATCTTTAATACTGAAGTAGCTGTATAGAAAGTCCCACCTGAAAGTAAAGCCAGAATGTATGTGATACAGCCAGAAACAGAAATTTCCTTAGGAAAAACGAGGCTGAAAGAACCAGTTAGAGAAAACTCTCACACCCTAGAATTATACCTCATTATGTGAGTGACGGAGCAATCACTGTCAGAAATCTGACACTGCAAGATCTGGCAGTTTGTACAAATACTGTCTCATGCTGATGGAGAAGAATGAACTTGACCTTTTTGTCCATTGAAGTGGCCAGATACATACTATCATATCTAAAACAAAGAGGGGGGTTAAACTGTTACAGTAGTCCACAGTCATGTCTTCCAGAAGAGAATCCAGAAGGGTGCATAAGAGTTATTGTCTGTCAAGAAATTTGTTTCTTCACAGAGCACTGGAACTCACTTTTGATTCCCAGGAAATTTGTCCTTTTTATATAAGGAAAACACCCTTACTAATAATGGGATTTTGCATTCCAAGATACTGTTTTGACTTTCCTAGGGACTTGATTGAACTGAGAGGTTAAGTAAGGATCATGATAAACCATGACATAAATTAAATCTCTGTGGTGTAAATTAAAATCTCCTTGTGCAGGGAAAATTTGGCTCCACAGTTATATGCTTCTTAGAACTAGCAGGGTTGTTAAGGATGGGTAACTGTTAAGCAANTTAATATATATATATGTTTTTTCAATCAGGGCTCACAAAGGCAAATTCAAACACATCCTTCAGCAGGAATTATTCTTGTTCTGCTAGAGTAGATTCCAAGTTACTGAAGTAGATTTAATCTCACTGGACTTTGAAATAAAAAAGGTAATAGAATAACTTTTTTCATTGTAATACCAGAAAGTCCAATTCATTAAAACCTAAATGACAGATCATTAAAAAAAAAAAAAATCATACATATGGTTTTCAGCAGATGAAATTAGATTAATATTTTTCATTATTTAAAATGGTGACTTTTTTTACATTGCTCTGTAAAATAATCTAATATAATTTTCTGACTTGCTGATGAAAATTGTTACTGAATCCAGTTTCATGAAATGGCATGCATTTAGCTACTTTCCACTTTTCAACCAAAAACAATCACACTGATGGAATATCCACTTCACTACTTCCCCAAGCAGTTTCAAATGATTTTTCTTGGCTAATCATGAAGCAAAATCCATTCATGTTTGGAAATGCCAAACCTAGAACTAGGAGGCTTGTAATGACAATGCATCTTAACAGGAAATAAACCCCAGTCTTTCTCAAGAAGAATATTTAAATGCAAAATTGGCAATATCATAAATGCTTTTGTTGTATTTTAAAATGTTTAATTGACAAAAGCAAAAGTAATCCCAAGCCAAGCAACTTTCCTGAAGGAGATACTGTTAAGAAAGAAATCTGGAGAGAGAGGTGACGTGGTACTCAGTGTTTTTGGCATCTTACTGTAGCTCAGTGGTTGCAATATGGGGAGCTGGATCAGACTACAAGTGGGGTTTGCTTCCTATAGGCCTACTAAGGAAATGGAAGAAAAATATATACATATTTATCCCTCCCTGCCACTCAAGGTGCACATCAGGCCAATGGAGGAGGGAGGAGAAATATTTCTCTCTCATCTGTGGGTTCTGGATTCTTTGACATACCCTTGCCCTACATCACAGGAGAATTTTATTATGATAGTGTAAGAGACTGCATTGGTTATCTGTCTCAATATCGCTGGAATGTTAAAACACCACTACTATAATAACAGAACAACCTTTGGGACCACAAAACCAGAAATTTCCTGCTACTGGATGTTGCTATTCTAAGAACCTTAATCTAACCCCGTGCATGCGCCCAGACCCAGGGTCCGGAAGACGGGGGGCCCGGAGACCCCTGAAGACTATCTAAGACTCCCGAGTGATGGTATTTGGGCATGCACACCACCACCGGGTGGTAGGCGTGGTTAAGCAAAATGGCTCCGGGAATATGCTAAGCGATTCTTAGAAGAAGAATGAGTATGCAATGAGACCACCCAATAAAAGGGCAGAAGCGACAAATATCGGACGGGACATTCTCCCACCAGACTTGAAGACAATTCAGATTGTCGGGACACCGCAGCTCTGTGTTGGTAGCTCTTGCAACTATCCTCTTATTTCTTTTCCTTCTTTTTCCCCCTCTCTCTCTCTTCCCCATGTGTTCTTGAACTTGTTGGACAAATAAAGTTGTTTGCTGCTTTACTATGTCTTGAGTCTTAATTCTGTTCCTGAGAATTCGAGCAAAACATTGCTCCAGTTTTTGACCTGCTTGTGACAGATAGAAGCCCTGGTTTCCTTTCTTAAGTCTGTGATATTTGCTGTGCTGGCTTCTGGGACAGGATGGCTCCAACCAATAACCAATAATGAATAACCAACATGGAAATCAGAAAAGATTATTCTCTTCCTATGATACTCATCAGGCAGGGACCCAAAAGTCATTTTTGGTTCCACAGAGATTTATGGAGGCACAGATGAGCTAAAAGGATAGCTTTAGGAGGTAATGAAGAAATTGTGGCTGTTATCCAGTGAAGAATAAAAGATTCAGCGTGAGGAGTTAGAACTTCTGTAGAATTCTTGGAATAGGAGACAGACAGGATTAAAGTCTTTCAACTTAAGATCCTTCCTTGTAAGTTTTGCCTGTCCTTTGAGGGAAAAACCAAAAAGCTTAAATAATGGCAGTCCTGGAAGCAGGGTGCACAGTACATCTACAAGAAATGGTATCTCAGCTCATTGGTGCTATTGCCTAATGAACAATGAATTGGGTGTTTGTAACCTGTCACTTCCTTCCTCCACAGAGTTTCCCTCCTCCATAAAGTTTCATCCTTGGCCTAGCTCTGGTGCTGTACAGCTACATAACCTTGGCTCAGACCTCTAAAGTTGTTGCTAAATTATAAGGAAGTGCGGTGAGAAAATTCATACATCTGTGTAAGGTAGGAAAGGCAGAACTGCAGGCAGAGGTAAGATTACTGAAAGAGGGATAGTCAGCAACTCAAGAATTCAAGAGGAAGAACATTCACATGGTAAGTTAGAAAATCCTATGGCAAAAATCAAGGTGTCAACAGATGGCAACCACCAACATCAAACTTGTGTTCAGCAGCAGTGGAAGCTGTCCCTTCCTCTTCCAACTCAAAGCTTCCTGGCCATTGGGGGTGTTGGACTTGCAAACACCTAGCCCAGTAGCTTGTATCTCCTTACTATCTTTTGTGTGTGACATATTAATTGTTTTCTACTTTTAAGATTGTAAATTCTATCTGGTCATAGCAAAAACTGCCCTAAAAGTAATGTGGAGACAGACGGGTATGTGGATGTCATCTTCACCACGTGCTAAATTTTAAGAACTGCAGTCAGGTCTGTAAGTCTATCCCTCTGCCTGTGTTTCATTCATCCACATGTTCTAACTACATCTAGAATCAAGCTCTAAACTGGGCTCCAAGTCCCAAAATATTTCTGAATTGTTTATCCTATATGACAATAACTTTAAAAATACAGTTAATGTTTTCACTGGCTAGTAAAATGCCATCGATGCGTAAAAGGGACACATGCTGTCCCCTCCACATTTCTAAAGTCTTATATTCCAGTTTCCAAACACCTTCAGTAATATAAGCAAATAAATTGTGGCAATAATTCACAAAATCCACAGCTGCAAGCTGACAAAAACTTTTGATTCTTTATGCTAATTTTCTACACTTTCTATGAACCTTAGATTAGACTTAGGTTAGTGCAATTAGTAAAATCATATTTACATTTTCTGCTTAATTATAATTATTATTTTCCATTCTTTTTCTTTGCAAATATTTGTATGAGGTCACATTACTAAGAAAAGATTAGAATATGCTCTATTAAAAAAAAAAAAAAAACAACAAAGTTAAATTTCATGTTACACACTAGATACAACAAACTATGAAGCTCCAGTACTTTTTCAAAATAGTCGCAGAAGGCTAAGTTTATGGCAAAACTCTTTACTCAAATGAGCTTGGATGTTAACAGTTACTAAATCTGAGTATAGCAAATTAATTTTAAGATTTCAAAAAGGGTAGCTTAAAATAGAACAAAGTGCCCAGTTATAATTTTAACCATAAACATAGTTTTCAACAAAAGGAAATACATTTTTTCACCAAAAAAATATTATAAAATGAAACCATCAAATAATTCTGTTTTCTGAAGAATATATTTCATTATAAATTTCACTTAAGGGAAACCATAAGTCTGGCAATGGCTTTAAATGCCTATCTAGTTTTGGTGTATAGTTAGAAGTCATGTCTGCTTTTACAGGCAAAGAACAAAGATTGCTTTAGAGCAGGAGCCTAACTTAGAGGTTTCTGATTTTTTCACTGGAGCATCTTATGTGTCTTCACTGAATGCAGGGGTAGCCCAGGGAATATAAGCTAATATAAGGTTATTGGATATATGATTGAAGAAACTTAAGTTTTATGGTGTGAATATCCCTCACTCTTTCAATTATTTTTTTTTAGATAAGCTATAATTGTCATCAAATTACTAGGCAACGAACTCCAAGCAATCAAAAAGAAAATCCAGGAATAAATAATGTATCTTGGGAGAACTGAGGACTAACTTGGTAATATTAACACAGGAATCTAAACCACAATACTAACAGTATTTTTACAGTGCTGTCTCGCAAAAAAAAAAAAAAAAGGAGGTATTTGAAGTAATTAAAGATTAACAAATAATAATTTTTTACATAAGACTAATTTTTCTTACAATTTCTGAAAAATGTTTGATTATTAGAAGTACATTTTGGAGTAACCAAAAGCTTCTTCCGGTGACTTTCTCAAGAATAACATTCAGAACTTGAACATCTATGTGTCATTCAGAAACATGAACGGATTCTTCCATATAAATATTTTGGAGGAGTTTCTATCATCAGGCGAGTTTGTCACTTTTGCTGTAGGTTATTCAGGTAGGAGGATATTCAGTCTGGCAATTCTAATGGGGATTAAAAAGAACAAGTGATGAATTTTTTTTTAACACTTCTGTATGCATCTGAAATTGTAGTTACTGGGCTGTATTCCATAGAATAAATGAAAACAATTAAACAAATCAAAAAATAATGAACAGGAAAAAAATACAAGCTGCTTTTGTAATCCTGAAATTCACAGGGGTTATCAAAACTACCTAAAAACCCCAAGATTCCTCAGGCCACTCCTTCACACAAATCCAGAAGAAGAATTTACAGGTAAGGAACAGAAAGGATCACACTGAAGATTTTATAGAAAATGCCTGGCCATGGAACTCATTGTGTAAATTAACAAAATCAGCTGAAACTCTTCCGTTGCTGGTATACTGCTGCAGTAATGTCACATAGGGTAGTCTCTTATAGCCAGACTCTAAGCCATGGAGAATTGTGGATCTCAAGAGCTTAATTCCATGTGGCCTTGACAGTGAAAGCAGCTGGAATGTGGACTCCTTTGTAACAGCTTGATGTCAGAAGCAGGTGACATTCAGTGGTTGCTTCAGCTGTCAGGGCTTCAGGGCTTCAGCTCCTCTTTCTCAATACCACCAGCATAAGAACCGTGCCTCAGCAAGGTAAGAGTTTTCAAAGGCAACAGTGACTTTACCAATGGTACCAGAAATAAGCTTTTTTATCTGGAGTTGCAATCACAATGTCCTAGCTGTTGCTTTGCTTGTTGGGAACGGAGTGATGCACTTCACTTGTAAGAGAGAAATAGCAATATGTTTATTGATATAAACCAGCAATTTAACAAAGTTTGAAGGTAAATGCAACAGTGGCTAACAAGATTTGATGCCAAGGTTCACCTGATATTTGTTGCGTAGAGGACAGGATCAGACAAAAATGTCAGGGAGACCTTCCCATACAGCCATGAGATTCAGAAAGGACGCCCTTGCATTCTAAACTCCTCCTCAGAGGGGAGTCTAGGTGCAGCTGGATCCACTCCTAGTCCCAGACTTGGTCTATGGAACTCTTGGTTTATGTCTAAAGGACTACATATGTGAAATTCTTCATATCACTTGGCTAAGATTTCAAAGTTTAGCATGCTGTTAATCACTTACTGAGAATCTGTTGTGGCAAGGAATCTCTCAGACTCGAGGAGTAAAATTGAGAGGTGTCCTACTCAAGGGAAGATCCTGGCGTGCAGCCTGCTGCCATGCAGGAGAGCTCAATGGGCCCTGGGCTATCCACTATTTATGGAGTAATATAATTGGCTCATAGTCATATTTACATATTGACTACAGATGTTGGCTTCTTCCAAATTCAGCTTGAGTTAGACATTGACTAACACTGTGGCTAGGTGGGTGCACTCTTCAAATTAGCCTTTGTCTATTGTGTTGTTATCTGTCTCCCCCAAATCCACTTTGAGCAGGGTGCAGCCATCATGACCAGAAGCATCCATTACAGCCACCACTGGTGGTTATCACTTGAACAGGGTTACGGGAAATACAGGACAGGTTGGGGATGGAGGAGCACTCCACCACACCCATATCAATGAATGGTAGACACTTCAATGATTCAGCAGATGAAAATCCCAGATGATACTGGTCACGTCATCCAAATGCCACCAATAGTCCTACCTTTAATTTTTCTACATCCTAATTGGCTGATTATAAGCAGGAGGCTGTTTTTTAACAAAAATTTTACTTATTCCATCCATTCCACTCTGAGATAAAATGAGCCATGCCAGGTGGGAGTGAAGTACAACATTAAATAAAAGAAGAAAGAAGCAATATTTTCTAGTAATAGATCACTTGGCAGTGTGAACTTAAACAACCAAATTGAGTGAAAGCAAGATGTGGGAAACCAGCCGCTACAAACAACTTGTCAAACAGGGAGTAGAAAATTTAGCCTCTACCCTAGCCGTTGCTATTGACTCACATTTTTAGAATAGCTTACTTGGCTTATACACCACAATTTCTCCTACGGTCCTTCTTGTCAGGTAGTGCTGTATCACTCACTGTGTGTGAATGACTAAATTGGATTTTGTAAAGACAAAGCATTTAAGAAGAAAATGATGTCACAAATAGTCTGGAAATCATAGGTTGTCTTGATTTCCTTTTTTAGAAATGTTGTATGTGAACCTTCTGCAACCCTGATGCACAAAGTCTCCAAAGGACCTTTATTAGGAATGTATAAGATAGATAGATTAGTAGCCCTGCATGAGATTAAATGGTGTTCAAAACAAAGATCAGTCAAGATCCCAAAGGGTACAGACACGTTATTTCACTTTTGTTCACCTGTACTTTGGATTGCATCATTACAATGTTCTATATTATCTGAAAATGAATGACCTGCTATGACACTGAAATCAAGGTGAAGTAAAACCATGGGTAATCTGAAGAATCATTTCATCAGCAGAACGCTTGGCCTCTGATTGTTTGCAAAGAAAGATTTACAGAGGTATTGGTCATTTTAATGACTTTTTGCTGTGATATTTCCCAGATAAAAGAAACAAATATTTGAAAGAGGAAGGGAGACAAAAAAGTATCCATTCATTAATGTTGCAGATGCTTAGCACAGACATGATTATATGCAGAGATGGTACATATGTGTAGTCAAGATGAAAGTATGTAAACACTCTGGGTAAAGGAGTCAGAAGATATTTGAAATTGTCTGTCTTATGTTTTACTGGAAGATGAGAATTGTTGTATAAAAACCTAACACAATGACACAAGCCTTTTACTTTTTCTTTCCTTCCTACATTAAGAATTCAAAACAAAGATATATTTTTGTTACAACTTGAATACTAACATTAAGGAAAAGATAGGAAATCAATGAAACACTGTGAGATGATCCCTTATAAGAAGGTAGTCCTTAAGAAAAACCACAACTCTAACAATATTATTGGTTTATTAACAAGAACCATCAAGTAAGTCTGAATAAAACACTTCTTTCTGATCAGGAATCTGATTTAACCCAAGATCAGTGATTGGATTATTTTTAAAATATAGCACAATGTACTACTGTATCTGAGACTAAAGAAATTGATTAATTTCTTGTGTAAATGGCAGCACGTATTTGTTCTTAAAGACATTCTGTTCTATGTTTTAGTGATAATAAATGACATAGAGTGGCTAAACTTGGGAAAGATTGATGTCTTAAAATTTGCTTAGCTGATTGGCTCATTTAGTAGCAGCATAAAGTTTTTTGTGTTATGCATTACAATATAAAATGTAAAATTCTTATTTAAGGCAGGCATTATGTAAAATGCAAGTATGTGATGTAGCCTACAATTATCTGTTTGTTCCTCCTGGATGTTGAACTGTGTGTACACAGTAGTATATGTACTGTGCATTTGGAATACCAGAATTTATGTTGTTAGGAAAGTTTATCAGTTTACCATATTGGCAGGGAACAGAAATAAATTGACCTTTTCTCCTTTCTTTTTTCTTTTTCAACAATAAGTCAAAGTTTCTTATACATCAACTTGCAACAGAGAACAATTTAACACTGTTCTTTGTGACTCACCCATGTCTCAGCTGGTAGGATTGCTGCCTAGGTAGCCCAAAGGTCCTGAGTCTTGTCTCAGCTGTGGGAACACTATGCACAAGCTCACAATGTGGTGTCTCAGTGAAGGATTCTGGTGGGTAATCAAATCAGTTGATCATGTAGCAGATACAATGGAATTGTTATCAGTTTAGACTCTGACACCCTGTGTAAAGATTGAGGAGCTGAGAGAAACAAATTACTACATCTTTTCTCTGATCAATTGAAACTCAAATTTCTTTTCCTTCCCTCAGGAATAAGTTCAGCCTGAAAAATACAAGCTTACTAGTTTTGCATGTGTTATGGGTTTGTGTGGCGCGGTTTTCCTTGGTGGCAGGGGAGGGGGGCTGTAGAGGCGGCCCCTTTAAGAAGTTGCTGGAAGAATTCGCTGCCCCAAAATGTCGGACCCGCGCGCCAAAATGTCGGACCCGCCTCTAGGCGGGGAGTGACGGTGGTAGCGCCTCTGGGAAACATATTTAAGAAGGGGAACCGGTAGAGTGGGGGGGGGAAACCTGAGAGGAACATCGCTGCCGACACTGGAATCATGGAAGTGGAGGGGGAGGAGGAGGAGCCTGAGGAGGCTGATGGCCCTGCAGCCCAGGGGGGTGAACGGTGGAGCGGAAGCTCCCGAAGGTGGCCGTAACCCCATGGTAAAAACCGCGCTGAAGCAGTGTGAGGCGGAAAGGACCCGCGCCAGGGAAGTTTGTGAGGAACTGAAGCCCGCGGAAAGGACCCGCGCCAGGGAAGTTCAGGAAGAATTGAAGCCCGCGGAAAGGATCCGCACCAGGGAAGTTTGTGAGGAACTGCAGCCCGCGGAAAGGAACCACGTTGGAGCAGGGAACGAGAGAGGAATCTTCCCCCTGAGGAAAGAAGCGGCAACGACGATGTGTGGCGAGCTGACTCAACCCCCATCCCCGATTCCCCTGCGCCGCCGGGGGGAGGAGGTAGACAGCATCGGTAGTGAACTGAGCCGGGAAGGCGGGAGGGGTGGGGGGAGGTTGTTCTGATGTTTGGTTTCCCTTCCTAATACCCTTGTGTTTTGTTTCTGTCTCGATTTGTAGTAAATTAAATTGATTTTGTTTCTTCCCCAAGTTGAGCCTGTCTTTTGCCCGTGACCATAAGTGGGGAGTGATCCCTCCCAGTCCTTGTCTCGACCCACAAGCCTGCCTTTGTTTTTTTTCTCCTCATCCCAACGTAGCCAGGCGAGGGGGTGGGGGGTGAGTGAACGGCTTCGTGGTGCTTTGTTACCGACTGAGCTGACCTGAAACCACGACAGCATGTTTAAAAATAACAAAAGCCAGATAATACTTCAGCCAACTAGTCTGGCTAGCAATTTCTCAATTAATGTCTTGGACCTTGCACTTGGCCTTGTTGAACTTCATAAAGTTCACATGGGCCCACCTCTCAAGCCTGTCAAGGTCCTTCTGGATGGCTTTCCTTCCTTCTACCAAATAAACTGCACCACTCAATTTGGTATGGGCTGCAAAATTGCTGAGGGTGTACTCAATCCCATTGTCCTGGGTGCTGGTACGGACCCTGGAGGGGCATCACTTGTTACTGTTTTCCACTTGGACATTGAGCCATTGACTCTTTGGATGCAGCCATCCAGCCAATTCCTTATTCACCTAACAGTCTGTGTGTCAAACCCATATTTCTCCAATGTAGAGATAAGAATATTGTGGGGTACTGTATGAAAGGCCTTACACGAGTCCAGGTAGATGGCATCTGTAGCTTTTCACTTGTCCTCTGATGCAAACTCTCCGTTGTAGAAGGCCACTATATTAGTCAGGCGTGATTTGCCCTTGGTGAAGTCATGTTGGCTGTCTCTAATCACCCACCTGTCTTCCTTATGCTTCAACTTAACTTCAAGAAGAATCTATTCCATGATCTTACCAGAAAAGGAGATGAGGCTGAGTGGTTGTAGTTCCCTGGCTCCTCATTTCTACCCATTTTAAAAATAGGTATGAATTTCCCTTTTCTCCAGTCACTGGGGACTTCACCTGACAGCCATGACTTTTGAAAAGTCATCAAAGGTGTGCCAAATAAAGTACTAAGGTTAAACACTTTTAAGTGCTTAACCAGGTAAAAATGACTACCCGTGTGTTGAACTTCATATGCAGAGAAATATTTATTTTTCATTTCTCTTTCATGCACACTTCTTGTGATTATTTTCCTGACCACAGGCTTCAAATTAATTGAAAAATGCCACTTACAGAGATGGACAAAATTACGATTTAAAATACAGTGTTTTATTTTATATATCTATACAATGATTCCAAAAAGTGTTGGATCTCTTCCATTTTCATTTTAGTTAATCTTTAATGGAAAAAAATGGGTATGCTGGGCTTCACTCCTCTTTGGTATAAGGCAAGCAAAATCACTGGGGCGACACCAGGGACTAATTTGCCTCTCCTCACACCTACAAATCCTATAAATGATTGAAAGAGAACTGCACTTCGGTGAAGTAACAACTCTTGATAAGTGAATAAAAAGAAGTGATGAAGTCAGCTTCTCACTGAGAAGCCTCTCAAGGCAAGATAGCCTTAAGGCTGATGTCAGTCATTCTTCAGAGCTATCAACATCATTCACTTTTTCAAATTTAGACCTCTTTTCTCTCTTTAACCTACTTTAAACTCCTCTTAAAATGAATGCAACCAGGTGTTACTACAATGTGGCATGTTGGAAAGGCATATTGAAAAAATCGACATTTCATGTGAGAGCCTTTGTATTTTCCTATTTTATTTAGAATATTAAAAAAAAAAAAAAAAAGAAAAGAAACCACAAAAGGTCTGACCAAAGAGAAACTGAACAGAACACCCAAAAAGAGGAGAAACAGCCCCTGCCAGCAGACTTAAAATGCAGTGAAGAAATGCATATATATACACTAAGCTGTCAGGAGGTGTCAGGACTCACTCTGGTTGATGCATATTACTTATCCTGATTACTGACAGCTGATAATGACAGCACTCCATTCTCAGGAAGCACATAGCAATTTTGCTGCTCCCCTATTACAAGTATGGACAGCACTTCAGTTTGAGTAAATAGGGATATAAAATATATATGAGAGTTGAACACAAGAACATTAAAATGATTCTTCCTAAGTTTATACTGCAATCAGTGCACAACCTAATCTGCCACACTCTATTTTTAAAACCAGAAAGAGGAGTTAAATATTTGTGAGAGACAGTATGTCATTGTGGTAATGTGTTTACCAAATGAAACTTTTCTTTATGCTTCAGTTATTTTGGTATTTCTGTGTGACCCCTATACAGCAAGGAGGGGTTACAGTAATTCAGCATTGAAAAAGAAATGCAAACAAAGGTGGTACAAGGAAGTAGGAGAATAGACTAACCACAGATCACATGGGACTAAAACCAGGAAGGAAACTTTGAACTCTCTAAGCAAGACTATTCTGAAACATTCTTCTAGTAGAAGCATTAGAGGCAAATCAACATAACTAGTTTTAAAGTAGAGATCAATCACTAAAAAAAAAGGACTTGTAGTGGTGTGTGCATAGTCCCAGATGCCTGCACCCCATGGCTATATCCGTATGCTTCCATCTTCTGTTACCACACTGCAGTCTCTTGAAGTACCTTTACAGCAACCCAGTTGTGTTCACACTATACCACAAGGGGTGCTACGTAAACCACAAACATGCTACACAACCAACCAATTTTGTTACTCATCCCATGCTTATTTTTTTTTTTAATATGATGGAATCTGACTCATCTATAACACTATATATCCAGCAGTTTTGTCAGCTTTTACACACTTCCCTTAGAATAGACTGTTCCTTGTGAATTGCTACAAGCTGCAGAAAATGAGAAGGTGAAGTAGGTTCATTGTGACGGCAGTATACATGAGAGGGTCAGGGTGAGCCTATGTGATCTTTGCAATAAAGAATGAAGGAAGTTCTATGGCATGTATTCACTGGGGCTTTGTGCAAGAAAACAGTCCTGTCAGCAGAAAAACAGCATGCCCTTTGCTACACTATGTTGTCAGAGAAGCTAGGCAGATTCATGTAACATGCCAGGTGAAACCTCCTCATTGCTTACCATCTGAGCCTCTGAATGATTTTGTCTGTCTGCCTGCCTTTTCCTTCCATTATTCCAGACTTGTCTCTTTTGTGCAGGCAGAAAACTTGTACCTTTTTCACCATAATACTGTGGCTATTTGAATACCATGTGAAAAATGCAAGCTGTGTCCTGGCATCTTTCCAGCATGGTTCAACACGGAGAGGGGTCCTGCATACCTATTCCCTGCTGCCACGCAGAAAAGTCTTCAACAAAAAAACTTGGCCACTTGTGGACAGGAACTGACAAGCTGAGAATTTGTACCATCCAGGGACTTGCTGATGAAACAGCCAGCTATTTCTTAGGAGAAAGTGCAAAGATCTAGCTAGTCCAATATAATCACAGGGAGGACTGATAGACAGTTTAGCCTAGTTCTTATCACCAGTCACTGTGATACTTGAAACTAACCTCATTTCATTACTTTTAAAACTTGATGTTCAGTGAGCAGAGGTTCATTCTGAAAACCAGGGCTGTGTTATAACAGACTCTGCAGTTGTACCGTGTTAGGTTCAGTGTAAGGTCTATTAGTGCTGATTATTGCGATGTATACCTAACAAATAGCACAAGTAAGCTTTTTAAAATTAATATTGCCCATACATTAATATCTAAATATTCTTAAACAACATATTCAGGGAATTTTTTAAATTCATATCACCATGTTAGATTTTTCTAGTAAGTTCATTATCTACTTCTTGCCTAACAAGGCTTTTTAGTCTTGTTCTAAAATATGTCTGTGGCAAGTCTTAAGGAAAAACATCATAAAATGCTCCAAAGAGGTTGGAGGTTTTATGCTGTGAAAGAAAGTATCCACTGGAGGCTCAAATGTGGCCTTTAAACTGGTGTTAATTAATTCATCTTTGAATTTAGTATTGAACATAAATAGCTATGGTATTAAAGTCTTGTGTATCTAATTGCATCAGTCTAGCTGTTCATGGTGTTTTGCTCTTTGTTACATTGCCATGTGTATAAGCCTTCTTGCAAAGGTGACAAGGTGTGAACACTAAGAGGGATGGGTATCATCATTTTTATAAAGCTCCCCTTGGGAAAAGAATTCAGCTTTTAGTCATCCTGAAATATCTCATGTTCTGAGTGCCCTATTGCATGGGAAAATAGTGAATAATCCACCAGAAATTAATCATGTTTTGATCCTTTTGTTACCCTAATACACTTTTCTTTAGAGCAGATAGAGAACTGCTCTTTCTGTCTTCCTATCTGATATAAACCTTTGTACAAAAACAGATGGAATATATTTCTAATCTTTCCCCATATCTTCTGCTGGAGGGTAGTGTATTCTGTAACAAAGTACTTGTGGCTCTGGGGTGGATGAATTTGCAAGTATAATACGCATTACTCTGAATAAAATTGAAGCCATTCAAAAAGGCTTCCAAAAGAATTGTAATGTTCTGTTGTCACTAACTTAAAAATACAGAATTCTTTTTTTTAAAAAAAGTGTATGTGTATACATACATAGGTCATTATGTGTTTACATATTATATACAGAGAAAGCGAGAGAGAAAAAGCAAGAGATCATGGCAGTGTGAGTCTTTTGAAATCAAATCTAGTCTCATTGATTACCCCAGCTATTAATTTGGCCCAAGATGAGCTATTTAGTAAGCTAGCATGAGAAAGGTCTAAGTGATGAAGCAGAATACATCACATGAGTTATAATGTGAACAACATTCCCAATAATGGTAGCTGGATAATAGCTAACAAAAGAAGTAATTTTCTTCATTCTCCTTCTGGACACATAGTTCACATTACAGAACTAATTAATGTATGAGAGACGATGCAGTGAAGGACTCTGCCTGAGAAGCATAGGGATGCTTAACTTAATTATGAAAAGCTTTTTTTTTAAAAAAAGAGGAAAAGGAAAACATTGATTTAAGTCACAGGAAGCATTGCTGAATTTCTGATCTAGAAGATATGTGCATCATACAATGTCTCGCAAGTAGAAGTTAATTTTCTGATAACCGAAATCACAACCTACTTCTGCAAACTATAGTTTTTTTAAAAAAACAACCCTTCAGCTACAGCTATTTTGATATAATATTCCTTTGAAAAAGAATGAAAATGTATGTGCTAAATGTTTTCTCACTGCCCACATATATACATAACAAGCCATTTCACACAGAACTGCTATCAATGCTTACTTATCATTGCAATTACCCAACACTTTCTATTGCAGAATGTTGTTCAGCATGGCATATATCATTATCAATTTTTATATTTGGCCTGAAAGCTTATTCACTACATATGTGTCTACAGGTTTTAGGTTATGTAAAGTGATTTTTATATTTCTCCCATCAAAATCTTCTTAAAAATCTATTATATACTTCGGAATATCCTGCTACAAAAAACTATTAATGTATTAAAATTTTATTACATGTTCAAATTTTATTCATCTACCAGTGTTTACAACACTGATATCCCCTTTTTAGCACAGTTTCTGGCAACTATTTTACCGGTAGGCAATGAGTTTCATTTACTTGGAAACAACAGTCAGAAAGAAGAGAAACAGTGAATCGTATAGACACCCTGACAGTGATCTGCTATTCAAGTTGTGTAAATTGCTTCTTCTGAGCATCCTCATTAGGGAAACAAAAATAATAATAGTTTAATCTAATAAGCTTTTATAAGAATTTGGAGTGTTTCCCATGTTAGTCCTTGCCACCAGAATCGTTTCTTATTTGTTTACTTCTATTTCCAAAAATTACTTTAAAATCCTCTTATTCTAATTATTTGGAGGGGGTGCTTTCTGACTGTTGTGGTTTAACTTCAGTAGGCAGCTATACCCCATACAGCTGCTTGTTCACTCTCCCCTCAAAGGGGTGGGGAGGAGAGTCAGAAGGGTAAAAGAAAACTCATGGGTTGAATAGGTAAAGCAAAAGCTGTATGTGCAAGCAAAGCAAAATAATGAACTCATTCAATCCTTCCATCAGCAGGCAGGTGTTCAGCCATCTCCAGGAAAGCAGGGCTCCATCACATCACACGTCACGGTTATGTGGGAAGAGAAATGCCACAACACTGAACTTCCCCATTCCTCCTTCTTTCCCCAGCTTTTGTCGCTGAGCACAATGCCACGTGGTCTGGGGTATCCCTTTAGTCAGTAGGGATCAGCTGTCCTGTCTGTGTCCCCTCCCAACTTCTTTTGCATTCCCCATTCACTCGCTGGTGGGGTGGTGTGAGAAACAGAAAAGGCCTTGATGCTGTGTAAGCACTGCTCAGCAGTAATTAAAACTTCCCTGTGTTACCAACACTGATGTGGTACCAACTCCAAAAGATTTGTTAGAGCACCATATGAGCTGTCATGAAGAAAATTAACTGTATCTCAGCCTAAAGCAGTGCACTGGTTTAAGTGACTGCATATCAACATCTTGCTGTGTTGAAGACAATGATACCACAGCAGATATATTAAGTGTCAGATCCATACATTCAAGATTTGTAAAGTGTTTCTGAAACTCCAGACTTTCCAGAGCATGCCAAGAAAGCAGCTGTTGTGGACATAAAACCATTTTGTCATTAATTTGACCCAATGTCTATGGTTAAGTTTTGGAACAATGGTAATAGTAAAAATGGTAAACAGTCTATTGGGAGTGAGATATTTACAAATGTTTAAGATCCTTAATTCCAAATATCTGAATAACAGTGCAGAATCCAAATGTTACACAACAAAATGCTTAAAAAGTAAATGAAAATTATAAACAAATTTAGAAATTTTAGGGAAAAAATATCTTTTAGATAGTACCACAGTTTCTTTTCTCTTGTGCAAACAAAATCATAAAAAAACCTTTTCTTGCATTTTCACCATATTTTTCATAATTATTTGCAGCATTATTCCCATCATAAGAAAATGTAACATAAAAAGTTCTAGCATTTCCCCAGATGTTCACCTGTAAAAGATATAGTGATCTTACTAGAATAGACTAGAATAGAATAGTACAGTTGGAAGAGACCTACAATTATCAGCTAGTCCAATTGCCTGACCACTTCAGGGCTGACCAAAAGTGAAAGCATGTTGTTAAGGGCATTGTCCAAATGTCTCTTAAAACACTGACAGGCTTGGGGCATTGACCACCTCTCTAGGAAGCCTGTTCCAAGGTTTGACCACCCTCTTGGTAAAGAAATGTTTCTTAATGTCATGTCTGAACCTCCCCTGGTGCAACTTTGAGCCATTCCCAGGCATCTTGTCACAGGGTACCAGGGAGAAGAGATCAGCACCTCTCTCTCCACTTCCCCTACTCAGGAAGCTGTAGAGAGCAATGGGGTTGCCCCTCAGCCTCCTTTTCTCCAAACTAGACAAACCCAAAGTCCTCAGCTGCTCCTCACAGGACATGCCTTCCAGCCCTTTCACCAGCTAGTTTGCCCACCTCTGGAGGCGGTCAAGGACCTTCACATCCTTCTTAAATTGTGGGGCCCAGAACTGCACACAGTATTCAAGGTGAGGCTGCACCAATGCTAAATACAGTGGGATAATCACCTCTTTTGACTAGCTGGTTATGCTGTTTGATGCCCCCCAGGATGCAATTTATACTTGTGTCCAGTGTTCCTCTGTCCCAGGTGCAGAATCTGGCACTTGTTAAATTTTGTGCCACTGATGGTTGCTTGATGCTCCAATCTATCTAGATCCTTCTGCGTAGTCTCTTGTCCCTCAAGAGAGTGAACAGCACCTTCCAGTTTGGTATCATCAGCAAACCTACTAATGGTGCAGTGATCATTAATAAAAATATTAAACAGATCTGGCACTCGATTTGAGCTTAGAGGAGCACCGCTGGTGGCTGGCCACCAACCAGAGGTAGCCCCATTCACTACAACCCTTTGAGACCTGCATTCAGCCAGTTCATCACCCAGCATGCCACGTACCTGCTCATCTCACAGTTGGGCAACTTGTCCAGAAGTTTGCTGTGAGGGACCGTATCAAAAGCCTTCCTAAAATATGGAAAAGCTGCATCCACTGCCTTCCCTTCACCCACTAGGTGGGTGTCCATATTGTAGAAAGATATCATATTAATTAGGCAGGCCTTTCCCTTTGTGAACCCCTGTTGACTGTGCCTGATGATTGCATTGTCCTTTAAATGCCTTTCAATAGCACCCAGTATGATCTTCTCTGTAACTTCTCCAGTTTACTGAGGTTAGACTAACAGGTCTGTAGCTTCTTGGGTGTTCCCTCATGCCCTTCTTCTAAATGGGAGTAAGATTGGCTAGTTTCCAGTCAGCAGGGACCTCCCAAGGCTCCCAAAAGCTTTGGTAGATGATTGCCAGGGGTCATGCTGTAATATCTGCTAACTCCTTCAGTACTCTTGAATGAATCCCACCAGGCCTCATGGACTTCTGAACATTCAGCTGATGCAACTGCTCCCTTAAAATTTCAGTGTAGACAAATGGAAAGCCATTGTTCCTGTACTCGTGGTCCTCTGACTCAGAGGATTGGACACCCCAAGGTCTAGCCGTATTGTTAAAGACTGAGGCAAAACAAGCAGTAAATGCCTCTTCTTCTTCTTCAGCCTTGTCAGGTAACCATCTTCAACAAGCATCAGTCCAATGTTTTCCTTAGACCTTTTCTTGCTATTAACGTACTTAAGAAAGCCTTTCTTGTTGTCTGACACAACACTGGCCAGTTTCAACTCTTGATGAGCTTTGGCCTTTCGTGTCTTCTCCCTGAATATGCAAACCATGGCTCTGTAACCTTCCTGAAGAGCTTGACCTCTGTTTCAGAGATCGTACAATTTCTTTTTCCTCCTGAATTCCAAAAGGAACTCTTGGAAGCTGAAAAAATGGTGATAGTTGTATTGGAACATATTAGTAAACTATGTACAAAAAGGCAAAAATTTCAAACTAATAGAATCCAGGCAATTTTAAGGCAAACCTACTGGTATAACAAATGTAAGTTGCAAAGAATGGAAAGAGCTAAGTTGTTTAAGAAGAAACAAGAATGGAAAATCATGACCATTTTCTAGCTACCATAATGTTTGTGAGCTATTACAATTTCTATGATGTCTTAAAGACATTTTTGTACAGTCTATGATTTTCTCTATTAATTAAAATATCTTTTTAAATAAAATTTCTTAGCATCAATATTGTACCACTTTGAAGATCAATCACTTGGAAAACCTGTGACTATTCTCTGAGATTTTTGTTTTTAATGGGTAGAGGGAAGTATTTGTAATACAAATAATTATTTCCTTATATATGGAAAATTACATTTTTTATAGAATACTTTGGATATGCTATGGACCATACCTTAAACAAATTCTCAAATTTAAATTATATCATTTAAGGAGACTGTCAATAAAAGGAAAAATAAAATTACTTTCATATATAACTTCTTCTGAATTGTAGTTGATATTTAATATACCATAGAACAGATGCAAAATGGCTAGGACTTCTTTGCTTGTTTTTGCTGCAGATGTTGATTCTCAGTTTTAGTATATGTAATCACAAAGATATATAGGCATGCCTTACATGTGAACTTGTTTTATATACTCACCGGTTGTTGCATCTCAGTTGATTACATAAATATCTGAATTTGATTTTAATTTGGTGTTTCATGCATTTAATTTTATCTCAAGTTGATGTGGCCAGACTATCCCATCTTCTAACTTCAGACTCAACACAGCTAAGGAAAACAGATAACTTTTCTATTCATCTGATCCTCAGGTAGGTAGGACCTAGACAGTTCTTAGCATAAATTATGAGAATGTGAGGGTGATATGAATCATGCAAGCTGGGTACATCTTTATACTGTAATCTTCAAATATCTTCTTATACCTTGGCTATATGTCAAAATGTTTTTTCTTCTGATGAGGGAAGTTACCAGCTTTTCTTTTTATATCTGGTTAGTGCTGCATACTCTACACTGCTGATATATTGTAAATCAACCAGATTTGGGGCCAAGTGGATTACATAACTTCTGCACATCTGAAAGCCAGGTGCTGTACACTAACTTACATTTCTTGGCATCCAAAATCATATGTGTGTCATTGCTCACCCAGCTCCTAAAAAATTGAATGTGATTTCCTCTTGTATACATGCACTTAAAAATATTTTTATCACTGTCAAGGGTCTCATCACATATGTACACTGAGGAGATCTGGACAGGGATTTTCAAATAGCCCTGAGTGTCTTTGAAAGTCCAGGTCAAATTTGACAGAAATGATGAAGAAATTTTTCCTCAGAAATTGGACAACTATGAGAGGAAAGGGAAACAAGAACATCAACTTTCACCTCAGTTTCCTCATAAAAGTACAATAGCTCATATGTTCCATTTGAAAATATAGTGGAAACATGTATGCAGATTTTTTTATAACCTTTTCTCCATCTTTGTCTCCCTTCCTGACCCACAAACTGTCATTTGTCTTAAGCTTCTTTCCTGTTTTATACAGAATTCAAAGCAGGAGAAAAAACACTCCAATTTTTTTCCTGAGTCTAACTTAGTGGAAGGTGGTGTCTCAGTGAAATGCTGCATTAATAGATCTTATGGCTATGAAGTAATAATCTTTGGAAGTACTTCGCATGCACATTTAAAAAGCCTGACCTGAATGAAATTTGGTATAATCTAAAATAGATAGATAATCTTATGTTCACTATATGACTTTTGGTGATTAATATTTGTAACCAACAGAACGTATCAAAAGAGCTGTCACATTCCAGGTAAACATATAAGTTAATAGACATGCATGTTTTCAAATCTGATACTTGTGTAATATTCTGTATTTTATATTCCAAGTTTTTTTATATTTAATAAAACACAGATCTTCAGTATATCAGAAATGGACTACAATGGTGTCTTTTAGGTAGAAACGTAGCCATGTATTCCTTTTATGTGGAAACATCAATATGAAATCTACTCTGCAAAAATTTGTATTTAGGCCTAATTTGTTGGCTACTTCTTTCCTTTAAAATAACCTAGAGACCTCTAATCATAAACAAATCACAAGTCATATTTCAGTCTTAAAGAAACGCATAAGAATTATCTGAATAATCCATAACATGTTTTCTTTTTCACAGAGAAACCAAAATTGATTTCAACTCATAAGGTATATTTCAGCATAGGTATAATGAACAAGAGAAAGCTCAGATGTAAAACAGACTGTTTAACAATCTTGAGATTTAGAGGGTACATTAACTACTGTATTATCGTTGAAGAAACAATCAAAACTTTCTTCAGGCTTGTTTTCTTTCGCATACATTACTTTATGTGAAGCATTAATGTAGGGGGATTGAAATACTGTGAAGTTTCTACAAATACCTTTATTGTTACCTGACTAAACCCCGCCCCCACCTTCACCAAGTTTTTACATTGCTTTATTCAAGGCCTTTTTAGCAAAAGCACTGCCATTTTATGTCTGATTATAGTAAATGATGCACTTTTCATAAGTGAATTATTATTTCATTTGCCCTTTAGCAGTTACTAACAGACTAATTTGATGTGACCCTATCCAAGAATTACATCATGGGCCTGTGAGAGAAAAGAAAATAGGTTGATAACATCAACTACAAATGAAATAGGAAATTAACACCTCTCTTAAAAAAACTTTTAAAATATAAATGATTTCTAAGAGGTGAGAGTTTCAGGGTTTTTCTGAAGTTCAGAAACACTGGCACGGGTTACCAACATTTCTTTCCAGTGGTTTAAACCTATAAAGTCAAGATG
>VYZV01000432.1:15578-27164 GCA_013401275.1 Pandion haliaetus | reverse complement strand
AAAAAAAAAAAAAAAAAAAAAAAAGGAAGATATAATTTTCTTCTTCTGTCTGTGTTTTATACAAATATGACAGTCATCATTATATTTTCCGAAGTGCCCTGTCTTACGCAGGTGTATCAGGTGTGCTCTGAGTCAAGTGCAATGCTTGGCTTTTGGTTTGGGTCACATCTAGGTAAAAGAGTTGTTGGGCTGTTCAGTCACATCTACGCTAGCACAGACCTAATCAGAGATATAGGTCTAAGAAACTTGAAAGTAAGAAAGAAAGAAGGAAAGAAGAGAAGAAGGAAGGGAGGAAGGAAGGAAGGAAGGAAGGAAAGAAGGAAGGAAGGAAGAAAGGAAAGAAGGAAGGAAGGAAGAAAGGAAAGAAGGAAGGAAGGAAGGAAGAATGGACTGGTGTTCTCTGGAGAGAATTTCAGTGCTGTAGATAGAGTGTTAGAGGGGAGCGCTGCTCCATCTCTGTCTTCATGCCTGAGTTTCTGTCACAGGTAAGTCCAGAGTACACCAGAGAACAGTGCATCACCCTACACAGTGTGGAATCACATCCTGGGGGCTTGGTCATCCCTCAGATCACACTCCACCTTTAGCAGAAACATAGCTGAACAAGGATTTTCAGTTTTATAAATTAGATATGGGTGTCTTTCAACTTCAAGATCTTCTCTGGGTTGGTGTACACAGTAAAAACATCACTCAATAACCACCCTGCTGATAATGAAAAAGAATGGACAAAAGTTGGCATCCAATAAAAATGTTTCCTTTTGAATTTTTATGAAAGCCAAACCAAACACTACGTTCTTTCTCTTTCTAACACCATTAAATATTACCAAGTGCAAAAGTTGTTGGAGGCTGTTGGCTAATGTCCCGGTTTCAGCTGGGATAGAGTGAGTTGTCTTCCTAGTAGCTGGTATAGTGCTGTGTTTTTGAGCTAGGTATGAGAAGAACGTTGATAACGCACTGATGTTTTCAGTTGTTGCTAAGTAATGTCCAGTCTAAAGTCAAGGTTTTTCAGCCTTTGATGCCCAGCCAGCAAGAAAGCTGCAGGGGCACAAGAAGCTGGGAGGGAACACAGTCAGGGCAGCTGACCCAAAGTGACCAAAGGAGTATTCCATACCATATGACGTTTTAGGAACTGGGGGGGGCGCATTGCCGCTCGGGGACTTCTAGGTGTGTCGGTCGGCAGGTGGTGAGCAATTGCGTTGTGCATCACTTGTATATTCCAACCCTTTTATTATTACTGTTGTCATTTCATTAGTGTGATTATTATCATTATTAGTTTCTTCTTTTCTGTTCTATTAAACCGTTCTTATCTCAACCCACGAGTTTTAGTTCTTTTCCTGATTTTCTCCCCCATCCCACTGTGGGGGCGGGGGGGGAAGTGAGTGAGCGGCTGCGTGGTGTTTAGTTGCTGGCTGGGGTTAAACCACGACAGCTAACAAGGACAGTTTTACATAACATTTTTTTTAGAGTTGGCCGAAAATTTAACACAGGGTGGTGATTTACTAAGTTACTAAGAAAAATAATTTCAGCTTCTAAATTTAAAAATTTAATACTCATCTCAGAATTAAATTTGCCTTCATGGACAGGCAAGGAAGGAGGGGTAGGGGAGTTGCCCTCTGTGTAAAAAACCATGATTGCACAGAACTGTCTTTGAAAAACAGTGATGAATGGGTGGACTGTTTATGGGTAAAAATTAGGAGTCAAGAGAACAAAGGAAACTTCATGGTTGGTGTTTACTACAGGCTACCTGACCAAGCGGAGGCTGTTAACAGGAAGCATTGTGCTTGCAGACCCTGATCCTTCTGGAAGACTTCAGTCAGCCTGACATCTACTGAAAAAGAGGCACAGCAAGGTGTAAGCAGTCCAGGAGTTTCTTGGAGTGCACTGAGGATAATTTCTTAATCCAGACAATAGACTGCCCAACCAGAGGGGAAGAGTTACTAGACTTGTTGCTTACCAACACAGATGAACTCCTTAGAGAGGTCAAGATTGGTGGCAGCCTGGGCTTGTAGGTAATCATGACTTGGTGAAATTCACACTCTTAAGGGATATGGGCCAGGTAAAGGCTAGAATCAGGACACCAAACATTAGCAGAGTAAATTTTCAGTTGTTTAAGGAATTAATGGATGAGACAGCTTGGGAAACTGGTCTTAAAGATAAAGGAGCTGAACAGAGCTGGCATCTCTTCAAGAACATTATTCTTAGAGCACAAGAGCTCTCAATTCCCACATATAGGAAATCAGGCAAGGAAAGCAGGAGACCAGCATGACTCATTAAGGACCTCCCGGTCAAACTAAAATGTAAGAAAGAAATACATAGGCAGAGGAACCAGGGATATGTATCCTGGAAAGAATATAGGGATGCTGCCCATATGTGTAGGCATGAAAAAAAGAAAACTAGGGCACAGCTGGATCTGAATTTGGCAGGGGAGGAAAAGAATAATAATAAGGGCTTCTACAGATACATTGATCAGGAAATTAAGATTAAAGAAAATGTACCATCCTGATAAATAGAACAGGAGAACTAGTGACAACTGACATGGAGAAAGCTGAGGTACTCAACAATGTTTTTGCTTCAGTTTTCAATGGTAATATCTCTTTCCACATTTCTCATGTTCTTGAACATTAAGGTAGGGACTGGGGGAATGAAGTAAGAGAAGATCAGGATCGAGACCACCTGAGTCTCCTGAACAGACACAAGTCCATGGGACCCGATGAGAGGCATCCCAGAGCCCTGAGGGAGTTGGCTGATGTAGCTGCCGAACCACAAATCTGAAAAGTCATAGCAGTCAGGTGAAGTCCCCAGGGACTGGAAAAAGGGAATATCTCACTCTTACCTAAAATAGATCAAAAAGAGAAAATCATGGAGCAGATCCTCCTGGAAAATACATCAAAACATGGAAGACCAAGAGGTGATTAAAGACAGCCAACATGACTTCATTAAGGGCAAATTGTGCCTGACTAATCTAGTTGCCTTCTGCAATGGAGTGACTGCATCAGTGGATAAGGGAAGAGCTACGTGGACATCTGTAAGAGCTTTGATACACATTCTGCACAACATTCTTACCTCTAAATTGGAGAAATATTAGTTTAATGGATATACTTTTAGATGGATAAAGTATTGGCTGGATGGCTGTGTCCAAAGAGTTACAGTCAATGGCTCAATGTCCGAGTGGAAACCAGTAATGAGTCATGTTCCTCCAGGGTCCATACTGAGACCAATAGTATTTAATACCTTTACCAATGACATTGAAAGTGGGATTGAGTGCACCCTCAGCAAGTTTGCAGCGTACACTAAAGTGAGTGGTGCAGCTGATTTGCTTGTTGGAAGGGATGCCATCCAGCGGGACTTCGACAGGATTAAGTGTGGGCCAGTGTGGACCTCAGAAATTCAACAAGATTGTTGTGGTTTCAGTTTCAGCCTAGTCAGTAACAAAGCACCATGAAGCTGCTCACTCACCCCCCACCCTCACACCTGGCCACATTGGGATAAGGAGAAAATACAAAGGCAGGCTCATGGGTCAAGACAAGGACTGGGAGGGATCACTCCCCACTTATGGTCACAGGCAAAAGACAGGCTCAACTTGGGGAAGAAACAAAATCAATTTAATTTACTACAAATCAAATCAAAACCAGGGATATTAGGAAGGAAAACTAAACATCAGAACACCTTCCCCCCACCCCCCTTCCACCTTCCCGGCTCAGCTCCATTCCTGGTTCTCTCTACCTTCTCCCCCTGTCGGCACAGGGGATCAGGGGATGAGGGTTAGGGTCAGCTCGCCACACCTTGTCTCTGCAGCTCCTTCTTCCTCAAGGGGAAGATTCCTCACTTGTCCCCTGCTCCACCGTGAGGTCCCTCCCACAGGAAACAGTCCTTCACCAACTTCTCCAACGTAGGTGGTTTCCATGGGCTGCAGTTCCTCACAAACTTCACTGGCGCAGGTCCTTGCTGCGGGCTGCTCTCCAGTCACACACTGCTCCAGCGTGGGCTTTCCCATGGAGTCACAGCCATCNGGGTCTGACTTTTTGGAGCCGGGGACGCTTCTAGCAGCTTCTTACGCGAGCCACCTCTGCAGCCCCCTCCCCCACTACCAAAGAAACCACACCACACAAATGCATAACAAAGATCAAGTGCAAGGTCCTGCAGCTGGGTCAGAGCAATCCTCAGTATTGGTACAGGCTGGGGGATGAAGGGATTGAGAGCAGCCCTGTAGAGAAGGACTTGGGGATTCTGGTGGATTAAAAATTGGACATGAGCCAGCAATGTGTGATTGCAGCCCAGAAAGCCAATTTTATCCCGGTCTGCATAAAGAGAAGCATGGCCAGCAGGTTGAGGGAGGTAATTTTCCCCCTCTACTCTCAGAACAATAACTCAAAAAATCTACATGCTGAAGAATGCCATATGTGGGGTAACACAAAAAGTCACTCAGGAAAAAAAAAAAGAAAAAAAGAAACAAAGGAAAAAAGGAAAAGAGAAAAAAAAAGAAAAAAGGAGAGGATAGGATTATGATTTCTATTTCTTCTTTTTCTTTCTTTCTTTCTTTTTTTTCCTGTCTTGTTAATATGTAAAAAACCTAAAAGCATCTTGAAAATGTTTCACCTCAAATACCACCTCAATTCCCTGTTAGCAAAACAGCTTGTTTCTCTCTGTTTCTGTCTTGAACAGTATGGAAGAGCATAATTAAGTTAGAGCACAGGAAGGAAATTGTCCTTCCATATGCAATTCTGGTTTGTATCCTTTTGAAATGGTTTACTAAAGGTTTATTACAAGTGACTGGAAAATTTTAATTATATGTTTTTCAATAGAAACTAAAATGTCTGCATAGCAAAATGTCATCTCTTTTAATATTAATTGGTAAAAAAAAGGGAAAAAGCAAAGTTAAATATCTTCTTCAAGCTTATCTACAATTAAATATTCCATATTTTCAAATCAAACTGCTATGTTTGATTATGGGTTTGTCATACCCACTCTATGTCTGTCTCTGCTGACAAAATGCTTAGTAGAATCAGTGGTTCATGTGTGTCATACCTTCCTTCTGTCCTAAGGTCCAGTCATTCTGCAGCTGGATTGCAGCTACTGTGATATAATGCAAACTTCAGCAACCTGAAATACTGCAGGGCATTAGTGTACCCCAGAATTTATGAGCTGGCTAAGGAACATCAGTCATAAAGATGAATGTGGTTTTGTGCCACCCAAATGACAGCCGAGATCACACCTAACACTGTGACTCCACTGAACACTAAATAAAATCAGATCATTCTAAGATACAGGGAGTTTCAGTTGAAGGAGCTGAAAAAAATAATTTTGATTTCAGAACTGTCAGTGTTTCCTTTCAATGGACATAAAGGAAAGCAAAATATCTTTGCATATCTTTGATACCTGCAAATAGCTCTAGAATGCATACATTTTAGAAAGTATGTGAAAATTAAGAGATCTAATGATAGTCCGCTAAATTTTTTATCCACTTGCTATAATATATGTATAAATACAGCTGGTAAAATAAAAAAGATACTGTGATGGACTTTCAAACAAAAATATATATCTTAGAATGAAAAGAGAAAAAAAACAGGTCAGAAGCCTAGCTATATAAAAATGTGCACTATTTTGAATTCTTTATGAAAATAGTTTATATACTTCAAAACATGCTGAATAATTAAATTTTTCCTACAGGACAGCACACACGCATCACAGAAATGACCTACTGAGAATTTTTCGTCCATTGAGTTAATTATATTTTAAAGATTCTCAGTAACTCAGCTGTTGGAATACCTGCTAAAAGCAGACTGCCCTACTGTTAGATGAGAAATAAGTTTCTGTAAAGAAAATAAGTTTATTTGAAATTATTAAGGTAAATGTTTCTACTGAAATGATAAAACTTTAACTTTGTTTAACATCTTCTTGAAATTATTCTCAAATACTTTGTAGAGATAAATAACAGGTGTAGAAAATAGAAAAAAATTATATAGGCAGAGAAAAACAATAGAATGCAAATTGAAAAAGGAAACAAAGTTTGCGGGGGATTAAATGTATATCTGCAGATAGACTACAGTAAACCAATATAGTTTGAGTCTGTGAACAGATAAAATGCTACCAAGAAAGCAAAAAACAAATAAAAATACCAAACAGATAGAACAGGTGCATTACTTCTTCCCCAGGTAATTCTTTTTTTAACTGCTGAAATAGACTTAACATCTGTTTGGACATTCCTTCGGAATTAATAAATTATTTTACTTATTTATTTCAGAGTAAACTGGGATAGATAATTCTAAGAAAAACAAATCTTCCATACCTACAAAATAGGGTTTCTTATTTTTCTCGCAAGTAAGTGCAGTGTATTTGGATTATGGGGGCTTCATTCTGCTTCCTGTCCCTGTCTTGCAGCTCAGCAGGCTGGGTAGAAAATTGGTCTTATTGTATAAGACTGATGCAAAGAAGGCATTAAGTACCTCAGCCTTTTCCTCAGCCTTTGTCACTATGTCTACCCCCGCATCCAATAAAGGATGGAGATTCTCCTTAGCCCTCCTTTTGTTGTTAATGTATTTATAGAAACATCTTTTATTGTCTTTTACTGTGGTAGCTAGGTGTCATGACCCAGGCTGGACAGACCAGGGAGTCATGTTGAATTCAGAATTCCCTTGGGCTAAATTAAGGTGAAACAACACCAAATGATCAGTTAAACATATTATTCGTGGCAGAAGCAACCTGAACTTGGGAGGCATAACAGTAGGTGTCAGGGTTTCTCACAACAGGAATTAGCATGAAACTGCCTCAGTAAACCGTGTAACCCATGGTACCCATATACATCAATTCAGGGAATAAGCAGAGCCCTCTCATTGAGTCACGAGGTTTAGAGTGTACCCCCTTGCTTTCCAGACTCCTTCTCAGAGAAGAGCCTAGGGATGGCGAGATCCACTCCTAGTCCCACACTTTGGCAACAGTTTATGTCTAAAGAGATGAAGTGTAGGGATTATGAAAAAGGAAGGAGAAAGAGAGAGAGACAGAGAGAAAAAGGAAAAGAAAGATTTCACCGGTCCTGGGTCCAGCATTGCTCCAGCCAGCCTAGGGGTCCAGTTCCAGTGGGCGTGTGCAAGTGGGGCTTCAGTTTGTGTCCTTTTATCATCCTTGCCCCTCCTTCAAGTGGGCACTCGAAATAATTAGGCTGATTAAGTGTCATGTGTGGTTTGTGCTTTCAGAATCTTTGGGAAATGGGTTGGTGGGATTGGGGGTCATTTGGGGAGTAACTTCTCCTTCCCTGCAGGCATGACCATTTCTTGATCGTTGGCCATGCATGGTGAGCTGCCTTTCTCAGCATATCAGAACAGCGTATCAGAACAGGGAGCTGTGCACCCTCCAGCACACCCTCCCTGTCCTGTTGCTGATGTCTGTACTGATTGCCTTCTTTTCACCTGTAGTTCCTTGCTATGCAGGGTTCCTTGTTATGCAGATTTTGTCATTATGCAGAACTTGCCTCACCACAATGTTTGAGACATTAACTCTTCCAGTCTCTCACACCAGGTTAAATTCTAGTTGATCTTTGGCCTTTGTAATTTTCTCCCTGCATCACCTCACGACATCTTTGTAGCCCTGAGTTGCCTGCTCCTTCTTCCAAAGGTCATAAACTCTCTGTTTTTCCCTGTCCAGCCAAATCTCTCTGTTCAGCCAGACAGGCCTTCTAACCCACCATCTTGTCTTCCAGCACATGGGGATGGCCTTCTCCTGCACCTTTAATATTTCCTTCTTGAAGAATGTCCAGACTTCCTGGACTCCTTTGCCCTTCAGGACTGCCTCACAAGTGACTCTGTCAACCAGGCCCCTGAACAGGCCAAAGTCCGCCCTGTGGATGTCCAAGGTAGCAGTTCTGCTAACTATCCCCCTTACTCCTCTGAGAACAAAAGACTATCATTTCATGATTGCTGTGCCCCAGATGGCCTCCAACCATCACATCACCCATAAAGTCCTTCTCTGTTTTCAAAAAACAGGTCCAGCGGGATGCCTTCCTTAGCAGGCTTACTCACTGTGCCAGGAAGTTGTCTTCCACACACACCACGAAACTCCTAGACTGTTTCCTCATCACTGTATTGTATTCCCAGGAGACATCTGGGCTAGCAAGAACAAGGGCTAGTGATTGTGAGACTTCTCCCAGCTGCTACAGGATATTTAATCATCTGCCTCTTCATCCTGGTTAGGTGGTCTATAACAGACTCCCACCATGATACCTGCCTTGATGCCCTCTCCCCCGACTCTTACCCTTAAACACTTGACCCTTTCATCACCATTGTCAAACTCTAGACAGTCAAAACACTCTGTAACATACAGGGCTACACACCACCTCTACTTCCTTGACTATCCCTTCTGAAGAGTTTATACCCATCTGTTGCAGCAGTCTAGTTGTGTGAGTCTTCCCACCATGTTTCCATGATTGCAATTCTATCATAGTTTTCCAGCTGCATAATGGCTTCCAACTCCTGCTGTTTGTTGCTCATGCTGTGTGCATTACTGTACATTGATCCCAACTCCTTATTTGGGGGACAAGTACTAATTCCTATGTGCCTGTTCTCAGGCACTTCTGTGGTTTCTAACATATCAATAACCCTTGCTGCCACATGATCTCCACCCCCTACCTCCACTGAGATAGCAGACCGAAGGACCTTGCTAATACACTGTCCCTCAAACACTGGTATGCAGCCCCCAGGGCTTACCTCTGAGGTGTGGTCAAATCTTATTTTACTTCTGCACACAAATTACTCTGCTGAGCTAATAAGATTTTTGAAGGATATATAATGGAATAAAACCTTTTTACATTCAGAATTAGAAAATGATTGTTAATACTTCATGGCCAAATGCTTGAAACTGAGAGGTCAGTTCATGACTGAAGCTTCTGTATAATTTAACAACTCCACTTTTTATTCATTAAAAAAAATCTGCAACTTATTTGCATTTTTTGACAATATACATAGTTCTTATTTTTCTGAACACTGTGTTATAAAAAACAATTACTCATTAAAACCTAAAACCAAAAAGAAATCTATTTTTATTTACTTTCTTAGCTGAAGTAATATTTCTGCGATTATACAAGATGGATCTATTTCTCAAGACAGAAATTATTTGTGCCGGGTTACAATATAAAATAAATTTTTTCTTTAAAGAAAAACCCCAAACCAAAACCTCTTTACTTGCTTCTCTGTCTGTATGTTTCCTCAACATTTAGACACCCATACATTCCTATATCACTGTGTAACTTCAATTTCAATACTAGTTGATAATCGCTGTAAACCCTGTGTTTCTTCTTCTTAAGAAATTTGACAGAAGAAACCTGAGTGAGATTGTTGGCAAAAAAACTGAAAACACAAGTCTTGTAAGTCTGAGTTGCTGAATTACTCTATGTTTTGTACATTTTTTGGTGAAAAAATGAAGTCCCAAACTCAACAACAGCAAAGCAACTTCATGCATACAGTTATAACCTTCTGAGTGTATTTCCTAGAAAACAATCATGGCTCCAAAGTCCTTTACTGTCTCAGACTTTATGTTGTTTCTTCCATTCCTTATTTCTGGTAAGGTTTGGAGCTTCCAGTATTCTTCTTACTGCTTGTTCTCTAAATTTCCTTGTGTTGGAATCACTATCAAACTTCTGAATAAGAAATACTGAGGTCCTCTAGGATATGCTGGAAAAATCCATTGAGTTTGACAAGTCCTAATACTAATATGTCACTCTTATGCTTAACAAAGTAGAATAATTTCATGTAATAAATTTTCTAATGTTTTATCCATCAAACTTTAGTAGTTTCTGCCATTCTGCTAAGAAAATATTCAATCGATTAATATATTTAACTATCAAAGAAATATTTCCTAATACTCAGCTTAAATATTTTCATTCTCCAACTGCTCAAAACCTAATAATCTCCCTCTGGTGCTTACAGTACGCTTTGACTGCTATTAAGATTTGTAACTGTCTCTCCCTTATTCTCATAGCTAATTTATACATATTTATCCGTCTTAAATTTTTCCTCTATGCCAGTTTCTCCATCCCCATGATATTTTTATGCTGTTTGCTGAACTTCTTAGAGTTTAATATTTTTTTCTTATAATGATATGTCTAGGGTTGAAGAGATTTCCAGTAGTCAAAACAGAGCTATAGGAAAAAGAACTCTTACTGTATTTTTCTAACTTGTCATGTACTGTTTGTGAATATTATATACCTAAATTTTACAATGATCACCTAAGAAGTTGTTTAAAATCTTGAAATATTCCCTAATGGAATTTCCAGTTAGTCTTGATTTATTTTAAAAGCACCTTGTCTTCCAGAAAAGCCAAAGCAGAGAAAGTTTGAAGGAATCCTGCTNTTGAAGGAAGCCTGCGTATCCTAGTAGTAGTAATACACGAGTAGTAAAGATGTGAATCTTAAAACTGACTAGTTAATTCAAGCTACTCTTCTGTGTCTCTGCTGAAGACCACTTGCTGTTCCATCATGGTGTGATCATACCTAAAGAAAGCTACCACATAGTAAAATTTCTGCAGATGGAGTAAATGCCTTTACTTATCTCAAGTTCATTACTTCATTTTCAATAGTTTTCTCGGGTTTAGTTTGTGGATCCTTTTCCTGGCAGTCAATGTGAGATTGATAAGGAGGAAGAATCATCTGATCCTGGAAAAAGTAAGTAATCATTTATTCAATTGTAGCCAGAGAAGATCATGTTTGTTCTAGAAATTATGCTGTCACAATCTTTCTCAACCATGGCTTCACTCCCTCTCCAGATGATATAAATCTGCTTTCAGGTGGAAGCTAAACACTGATTATCAGAAATATAAATAAGAGTGGCTAGTAAAATCAGGTATATCATACTCTTTGATTAAGAAAGGTCCAATGAAATTGCTGATGAAGACATACTTCTGTTTAGAACAGGAGCTATAGCCTCAAACCTTTACTTTGTAGTGACAGATTTAAAAATGATACTAAGGAATCTTATTCTGCTTTGTCTGTGGTGAAATGTAGTTAAACACCCTTCAGAAAATAAGATTTTGGTACTCATGCACAAAAATTACCTATCTATGTAATGTTTTCCACCTCTGTTGATTAATTTGTCCTTGCTTGTATTTACATTACTATGTCTGCTAGCTCTATAGATTTGGGTAGGAGAAACATACCTACAAAAAGTGGGAAGACAAGCAACAAAAAAAAGGGAAAATAAGAATTAAGGGTTTTACCACTGTTTTATCAAGCATCTCTTTAAAAAAATTATTTAATCTTAAAATAATTTGGAGGGGTGTATTTTTTATTATTATTATTGTTTTTCTTATATAACTATTACTGGAAGGATGCTCTAAAGGTGTAATCTTCTGAACTGTGGGATGTTTTCCAGAGGTATCCATCAGAGCAGACATTGCCTTTGGGATTTGCAGTTCTTCTTTCCTCTTATCCTGCTTCCTCCTTCGTAACCTTTACACTTCACCAGCAAAGCACAGGTATCACCCACTTGTCTGATTTTAGTACACAGAACAATCCACATGTTAATTTTGGTTTTAAGAATGACCTTTATTCCCTCAGGTCATCATTCTTCAACTGAATGGATCCCAATGTATTTAGAATATCCTGAA
>VYZV01000432.1:339-14803 GCA_013401275.1 Pandion haliaetus | reverse complement strand
AGATGTGCTGAACCAAAAACTGTCTTGTGAAAACTGTTAGGGAATATTTATGGTACCCCTCGAGGTGAATTAAACATGTTTGTGCTTAAATATAAACCAAAAATTTAATGAACAACGCCTTGGGCAGAATCCTGCCACAATACGTGGTTTGACATGGAGTCTGCGAAGATGCATCATGAGTTTCCTTATGTACACTTGCAGCAGCACCAATCCCAAGAGAGGTTCACTCCCTTGCAAGGAGTCTCTTCTGTCTCTGGCATTCCTTCTTCCAGCCAGTTTAACCCCTTCTTGCAGTTGGGCATTCTTGCCCTCCATGCCAGGTTATTCCTTGGTCACAAATTACCGCTGCTGATCAATTTCAATTAGAATTTCCCCTTCAAACTTCTTGGAGAGTGCTGTGTTACAAAATGTTTAATGTACTTTATCTTTTTGCAGAAAAAGAACAGTCTGACAAATCAGGAGTCCAGTGCTTGGTGATTTTTAAGAGCTATGTGCAAAATTCACAGAAGCTGAAGAATCTCAGGGTAAAGACCTTTTAAAAAATGCTTACCTGAGTGAAAAATCTCTCAGTAGCACAAGCAGCTACTAACTTTTGGTAAAGATCTGTTTACCTAAGGTATGAATGGCAGAAAGAAACATCCTTCCTCACTATAGCACACTCATCACAGGAGAAAAATAGCAAAGAAACGTGCAGAGCTCTAGTACAACTCAACATAAACCACAGATACGATGTTCATTACAGGTATTTTTCACTATGGTCAGACACAGTTAACTTGCAGAAGAAGTAGGAGAAATTCTGCATCACCAGTTGGCTACTGTTTGACTGAGGCATGTAAGCTGTAGTTAAATTTCTTCTGGGTTTGTGTTTGGGATTCAAATGATGGAAATTTGTAAAGATTAAAATTTGATGTAACCTATCTTCTTTTACTAACCCTTTGGTATAATTAAAAACATTTCAAGCAAATCAAAACATAACCTAGGTACCACATTTATTGAGATGTTCTGAGGCATCTGTTTGTAACGAAGTCTCTCAAGATACCACTATGTCTTAAATCTTCACATCTCATATTCCTTTTTCTATGTTCCTAAATTTAGTAAAAAAAGCAATCATAAATTATATGAAAATGAGCACATTGGCCCCACTGTGAGTGATCTTTCCTTTGGACAATGCAACATCCAACCCCACCCACCCCAACGTATTTCATCTCAGTGCAGTTAAACTGGGAAATTTGAATTAGAAAGTGGTAGAAAGTCTCATCCTGGAATAAACTTTTGTTAGGATTAAAGTGCTATCCCAGGATATTTCTTTCACCCCTCAGAGTCATTGGTAGTAGATTTCAAGGTGATGTAAAATTATCTTGAGGAAGTTTCCCATATAGGACAGAATTGTCAAGATAAGAGTCCATCTACCAGGTATATGACCATTGCAAGAGGATGGCAAAAAGTTACAATATGACAAAATTGAGGAATTCTTCTCTAAATAGCTTTACAATGAACAGCCTTCCTAATGTCTTGCATTTTAAAAAAAATTGTATTTAAAGTTGGTATTACTACTGTAAAATACTGTCTTGCAAAACTGGTATGAAAGCAACATACTTGTGTTTTTTTTTCTATTCATATGCTTTGCAGTCTACTTCTATTAGTGAATTTCTTCCATCTTCCATTTAGACATTTTCTAGCATTACGTATAATGTATTCAATACACTGATGAATAACAGCTGATTAATGTGGCTAAAAAATATGTATATGAACTAGCAGCACTCTTCTAAGTGCAAAATATTGGGGGGGGATGCTGTAAGAGGGGAAATCAGTGAGAACAAATGAAATATTATTTTGAGTTCTGGATAAGTCGTGTTATACACTATATCAGGAAAAAAAAAGCACTGAATAAGGTGTAACTGTGTAAGCTAGTATAGTGTTACTTCCCAGTGTTTTTTCTGTATGAATGAGAAAATAATGATGTGAATAGCAGCAGCTGTTCTTGACACTCTGAGTGGAAGATGACTTCTTTCATATCCTGCCTCCATTACCAAATAACCCTCACAGTCAAGAGCCAGGATGCCATTGACAAGACCATGAATATTTATTTGTGAAGAAGCAGTGAAACAGCTTCCAAATGTGATACTTTAAAAAGAATTTTTTAGACACTGCATGCAGTAGTGTTCTGGATTTCAGACTGTCTTTACTGCCTTGCTATTATCTGAGTCAATGTTTTATACTGTTATATAAATAATAAATAAATAAATAAATAAATACTTGAATTGAACATTTCATGAACATTTCAGAAAGTTTTAACTTGGAAAAAACAGCATGAATTCTGCTTGAATAATGTTACTGGTGACTTCTGCTGTATCAGTTATCTGTCCTTGATTGTATGAAAAATATTACATGTACATTTACTAAGGTACTCATCTGTACAGGCATCTATAGACTAGTACCTGAAAACACTTACCCAATTATTATTATGTAGGTAAAAACTTATTTCAAGATTATCTGACAGTGTGGTGCTGATTATTTTACAGCACTCCCATTATAAGTTTCTGCAGACACACCTGTGCTTTGTACTTTCAAAATATTATACCAAAGCTGTATAACTGTAGCTGTCCATTGGGTAAAAACCCTGATGTCATTCAGATCATCTTGGGAAGATTCCAAAAAATTTCAGTGGGTCTGAATTTTGTGTAGCCATTTACTTGTATATTTTCTTCCACCTAGGTTTACTCTAACTCCTAAAACTTGATTTATTCATTTATTAAAATTAGCCTAGTAATGGACAGCTTATCTTGAACAAGAGGTCTACAATGAATGCAAAATAATAATCAGCCCAGGTTGCTCCTGAATACTTCACTCTGTGACCAGGGATCTGCAAGGTAAACAATAAATATCTGTTAGCATAGATTTAAGTTGCACATTTGATACCTAGGGAAAAATAACCAGAAAGGTGAATGAAGCAGTGGATACATTTCTGAGGAATGAAGTTAGTAGATTGCAAGTGACAGGTTCAATTACTGGTCTGTGGACCAGTGACACATCTGCCTTAAACTCTGAGAAATGGGCAGTGGAAAAGGGATGAATAACTCTTAAGATTTGGAGAAAATATGTAACCATTCAGGCAGAAAATTAGCAATTACATTTCATGCCATCAGTAATAAGTATTTCAACAAAGATCTTAGGTTAACATCAGACCGTGTGACAGTATATCAACCATTACACCTGTGTTCAATCAGCAACCGCATCCCTCAATGTGGTACTGAGCTGCTTAGTTCAAATGTGGCTTGTTCAGTGATAAGTAAGATGGCTGACATCTGTTACAAAAGTATTCAAAAGCAATTTATTTCATAGTCTTGATGCTGAGTGTTGAAAGATTTTTTTTTTTTTTTAATTTATGCATTGACAATTTATCTATCATGCTTTTGTTCTGAAGCCTCATCCCCTTCCTCTCCAAACACACACTGTCACATATGCCCCTCATAAACTGCTACAAATGGATAAACATGTTAGATATGCAATCAATATATTTACTGGTAATAAAGATGCAAGTGGTAGATCAGATTACTGAATTCAGAAAAATGGAACTCTAGGAATTTCCACCTTAATATGGAATATAAAGTCACAATGTGGCACCTAAATTCATTACCATTATTATGCTATGAAAGAAAAAAATTTAGTGTCAAAAGCCAAATTAATGAATATATGATCAATATAAAATAACACATTAACATAGGGACAGCTTTATAAATATTAAAAATATACCTCTGTTTCCACTTGATACGCTGCACATTTTTGAAGGCATCTTCAAAAGTGCTGAGAACGTTTTCATCAGTCTGTGAAAAAAATTCCTACTGATACAGCTAAGGAGAGAAATAGACTGTCCACACTGGCTGGTTTCTGAATGATGTTTGTTTGGATTTTTGTTTGTTTAGTTTTGGTTTTTTGTTTGTTTATTTGTTGTTTTTTTAAATTTGCACTCTTAATGTCCTTCAGAGCATTTCTATATTGTTGTCAGAAATGAGACTGTAGCTTTTATCAGCAAACCTGGCTAGCTCTAAAAATCTTTTAACCACACCCATATCTCAGAGGTTCTAAACTGTGTATTTGTCTATGGGACTGTGAACAATATTCAGGCACGCTAAGCTCCACACCATTACAGATTCATTGATAGCAACCTTGTGTTAAAGTATCATTAGAGTATGTCGTGCAGGCATACTCTCAGTATATTGCTCTCAGAACACATCTCAGTTTGTTCAGTGTGAACTGGGGAATCACAAAAAGGAAGAAAAACCAAACCAAACCAAACCAAAAAACACAAGCAAGTGAAATGTACTGAACAAATTTAATTCACAGAAAGGTGTAAGACAGTCTAATCAGCAGTCCTAGTGCCCATATTTTTATGTTGCCCCTAGCTCCACAGCAAATGTTTTTACATACACACAATATTCCTTTAACTTTGAGGAGAAATAAAAATTCTTAGTATTCTTTTCCTGTTCTAGCTTAGCAGATAAAATGAAATTACATGTGGGATGTTTCTTCGTCTGGTTGCACATACTCCTGCTGTCATGTATATTAAGGCACAAACCAACAACAATAAGGAATAATCTCTTTGTTCCTATGGCTAGCAAGGAGAGAAATATGGGCATAACTTCCCTCAAAGAGATGAGTATGGTTTGATAAATACAGCCACACCTTTCCCTCTATAAAGGAAATCTGTTTGTTTTGGTTTGTTTTTTTTTTATTTGGTCTTATCTCTATTTTTGTTTGCAAGTGCTGCATTGAGAGATCCTCTAAGAAGAAGGAAACTTGCTTACAAGAAAATTGTGTTTCATATAATAAATAAATTAATACATCTGTATGGAAGAAAAAAGGAACTGTTTTTTGAACTAGCTACAGAGTGCAATCACAGCAGTGTGCGAGACTGAAGGAGTTAATGTCTCAAACATCGTGGTGGGGCAAGTTCTGCTTGACAACTAACTCTGCATGACAACAAGCTCTGCCTAGCAAGGAACCATAGGTGAAAAGAAGCCCATCAGCGCCCATCAGCAACAGGAGAGGGAGGGCTGTGCTGGAGGGTGCACAGTTCCCTGTTCTGGTGTGCTCTTCTGATGTGCTGAACAGGGCAGCTCACCACGTGCGGCAAAAGATCGCTTCTGCAGGAAGGGGAAGCTACTCCCCAAAACAGCCCCAAGCCCATGGCCCAAAGGCTACCTAATTAGCCTAATGTGTTCGAGTGCCTGCCCACAGGAGGAGCAAGGATGATAAAAGGGCACAGACGGAAGCCCTAAGTGGGAAAGCCCAGTGGAACTGGACCCCCTACTGACTGAACCAATGCTGGACCCAGGACTGGCACTTGGCACTGGCACTGGCACTGGCACTGGCACTGGCTCCCTCCCCCCATCCCCCCCACCGCCCCTTTTCCTTTTACGTAATCCCTATACCTCATCCCTTTACACATAAACCACTGACCAAGTCTGGGACTAGGAGTGGATTCAGACACCCCTAGGCTCCTCTGTGAAAAGGAGTCTAGAAAGCAAGGGGGTCCACTCTGAACCTTGTGACTCAATGGGAAGGCTCTCCTTATTGTCTTCCCTGAACTGGTGCCAAAATAAGCAAGGCTTGTAGTACATGTTTGGTGATGTATTGTTAGCACATGTTACACAGTTTACTGACATAATTTCATGCCAATTTTTGTTGTGAGCATACCAGTTTTGGTGGTGAGCATGCCAATTCTTGCTGTGAGCAAATAGAAATTGAGTTTTGTGAGTTAAAGAATCCCTGGTGGCATTTCACCTTAATCCTAACCTGGGAATCGGCAAACCTGAGTCATCGTCCTGAGAAATTGTGATGTGACACAGCAGGCAAAGAATTTTGGAAAAAAAAAAAATTTGTTTTTAATATGCAGTATCTTTCCAGCACTGTATTCAATTAAAATTACATTTAAATTAAAATTCAGGAATACAAAATAACAGCAGCTGGGATGCTGGAAAAAATATTAGGAATGGAGTTTTTCTAAGCTTGCCTTATTTACCTTTCAGCTTCATTTTATAAATATCAAAATTTTGTTTTTTCAATACCTTAATTTGTGCTATATAACAACTGCAAGAGAAATGCTTGTCAGAAAAAGTAGAAGCATGATGTCTACCAACACTAGGGTATGGTCTGTAAGAGGTGGGAACCAGTGGTCAGGTGGGATCCACTGTTGGCTGCCTGGTTCCCAAACCACCTTGACATTATCCTCTACCTGATGACAACTGCCTGCAGGACATATGTCACACAGAAATTGTCTCTGTGGTGCTGTGTGTGTTTGTCTACTGCCTTGCTGATTTTGCCCTGCTCCTTGCCACATGCCTGTATGCTGGGAAGGTGAAGGTGAGGGGACACACTACCACAACAGTTTTATAGGCTTTACAACTCTGCACTAGCAACTGGCAGCTACAGAAGTTTACTTTCTTTTTTCTACGTCTTCAGCAGCTCAAAAGGAGTGGGACCACAGATGATGATGTCACTCACTATTTTATATAAAAGCTTTCTAGTCACTTGTTTGGGGTTTTTTTGCTAGGTATGATTTGTCAGAAGCTCCTTCTTGGGTAGAAAACAAAATACTTTGAGCTGTGCCCAGGAACCTGCAAAAGTAAATTGCATTCCTTAGTTGCTCACGATGTGCAAATTTTCCTGATTTATGAACAATAAATCCAAGAGTTTAAACCAAATATAACTTCCTATGGAGGAGAAAGTCACACCAAAACCAAATGCAGTGTAACCTTCAGAAAAGTGAATCCACTGAACAATTTCGTGTCAGGCTATCAGATTTAGAGTACATTCGTTCTTCCAAACAGTCATCTGACTGGGAGAGGTAAATGAGGTAACTATAGCCTTCCTTTCCTTTTATCCATTCTTACTGTTTGTAAAGGTTAGGAGGAATCAAACTTTAGGATTTCACATTTCTTCCTAGTCACATATTGTAACCTTCTGCTACAGTTTAGTGCTGTACAGGATTTTTGAAGTAACTGGTTGCTCCATTCCTCAAATGTATCTCACTAAACAGATTTGTACAGATTCAGATTCGTACAAGCCTGAATAGCCATTTAACTGTATTGTAATATAGGTAAGAGATCTGAATCTGTAATGTATCTGCAGCTTCTCTCAAAATGTTATTCTCCCATATGACTATATCAATGCATTGTTTTCTTCTGTCATACTTTATTCTCTGGAAGTACAGATGACAGTTCTGAAATATGCAGGCTAGTAATACAAGATGCATTGCAATAAAGTATGTTGTTTAACCTGCTTTTCTTCAACTTAAGTTTTTATTAGCTAAAATCATGGGACATATTCTGTTCAGAGGAACTTTGTCTACAAAACCAGTTCAGTTCCATGCATGAAGACTGGAAGGGATGCAAGAGAGTCATACAGAGAACCATGGTTTCTGAGTTGTGTGCAAATGTTCTCCATAAGGGCTTACTGGCTGACAAGATGTGATGGGTGAGAATGAATGGACAAGGAATTGAATGGGCAGCTTTCCTTTACTTATCACAGAAAAGTTTAAAAAGACACATTAAATCTCCTCAATGCAGCTATAAATCTAGAGAAAACTAGGGAGACATCCCAGAGTGGGACATCTACATAACTTTTTCCTTGTATGTACTTTTCCGTGATACATGACTTAAAGCATCATCCTAAGAAATTCACAAAACTCTGCTGCATATCTTGGCAACCACCTGCAGCGTATATATTTTCAACTTCTTATAATTTCAGTTTGTAAACATATACCGAGAACCTCTTTCTTGATGATGACCATGTGTACAATTTTGAAAAAGTGTATGTGACACGACTCCCATGAGTACTTTCATTCATAAAACCTGTTCCGTACATAAATTGTAGGATCTGGTGTGACCCAGCATACCAGGATACTGCTGAAATCTACAACTTGCCTGTATAGTGTAGCCAGCAAAATCCAAAGCTCTATAAGAAAGACCTTAGAAGATCTGCTAGGAAAGATTCCTGGAAATTTCACCCAATGAAGGTTTCATGAAACACTTGCAAGGGCAGAAGACAAAGATGGAGAATTAATTGTTGGGTGTGGAGTGCCAATGCATGTCCGCAGAACTAAGCTTTTACTCCTACAATTATCTGTTGGATGATCCCATCCTCAAGAGGATTACAGCAGCTAAACAGTACAGACGGACTGAAAATTTCCCTCAAGCATCCCTCCCCATGCTGGAGCATAGATGCTGCTTTTAAAGCAAGAACTAGTGTTACCTATGTGTCTAGGTGCTGGCAGATGCCCAAATCTTTTAAGTGTAAGTAGCTTATCTTGGCTTATCTTGGTACCTATATCATGTGTAATTTGTTTAGAATCACAAGAATGGCAGTTAATTTCTTGTAATTTACATTTCTGTGGCATATTACCATGTAATTCCCCATCGGTTCTGAGTGTTAAATTAATTTCAATAATGAAAATGTTTAAATTTACAACCTACTATTTGTAAGAAAGTATAAGAACATATATTTTTTGAAAAAGGGAACAGGTCTTTGTCTCCCCCAAAATTTCTCATGCTTACTTTAAAGCCCCAGATTTTCACACTTTTATCATGGTATTTATTCTTTTCTCCGTAAGAAATCATGATGTCTCATGAATCCATTTATACCATTAGTTCAATCAGTCATGTTCCCTGATTATATAGTCAGTGCTTTCTTTCACACTCTGCATTACTAGTTGTTAGTTCTCTAATTTTACTTTGTTCTTAATTTTGGCTTTTATCCAGGAAGGCACTTAAATGTGTGCTTCTTTGCCTGACTTCAGTGAAACTACTTATGCACTAGAAGTTAGACTGTATATAAGTTCCTTGCTGGAATAGGACCTTCTTCTTATAAACCTTCATTTTTTAGCCTGCTACAGTTATGAATAATTTATCTTTTTAATTTATCATTCACTTCTGGGACTCTAAAAATGTAAAATACTTCACAGACTCCTGTCTATTTGAGAATAAGCACAGGTTGCTTCTCTGTTTTTATAAAACATAGATTTATTGGCTAGACAAAACAAATACAAAGTGTCATTTTCCTTGAATTATTTAATAAAGGCATAAATAAATGAAAGGAAACATTTTGCTTTGATCATCAAGGGGCAATGCAGCTTAAGAGACTAAAAAACAGTCAAGCATAGATTTGAGTATGACACATGATGTACTGACAGCAATTCATTACCATCTCTATAGCATCTTTGTTACCATCTTGGCTGCTTGGCACAAATCTGAAGCAAGCTGATGGCCTTTATCCAATTTATAGAGGACATGTCAACATCAAAAATGCACCAATACAACTGAAACCGATTGTCCCATAAATTGGTCATTTCAGGAGACAGTCCAAGTCATTAATGTTTCCATTTTCTATTCACTGTTTCTGAATGTAGTCAATGTTTGTAAATGGAGGTGAAACACAGAAGGAAGGCAAACAACAGTAGACAATATTTACTTGTTTAGTCCTTAATCAGAAACTCATTGAGGATATTTCTAAAATTACATATCTGAATTTATGTTTGATTGAAAAAGCAAAAAAATTTTTTTTTCTCATTAAAAGAACTGGTATGCTTTACCCTTAGCAAACTATAAGTAATACAATTTGCATGAGGCATATATAAGTAAGAATCTAAACGAATGTTTTAAACAGTCACATTCTAAAAGTCTCATCAAATTCTTTAAAAATAAATGCTACATTTAAATATTTAGCCTTCCTTTTATAGAAACAGAATAGGTAAGAGTAATTAAAGAATCTGATGCTTTTTTTAGGTTTCAAGGTTGTGCTGAAAGAATATTTTGTGGAAAAAGTGCACCCTACATCAGTGCTGCATTCCCAGAGATCATGATGGGCAACTGCCATTCTAAAAGACCAGCATAATCCCTCATTACATAGCTTGTATTTTTTCAAAGTCTACCTAAAATCTACTAGAAACTAAGGCAAACCTACACAGAACGTTTCAGATATGATGATGTGGTGTTCTCAGAGTGTCATAGCTGAGTAAGGATGATCAAGGCCCTGGCCATAAAAACAGGTCAAACTTCAGGGGACACTCACTGCTTATGCATACTGCTAACTCGCAGGACCATTCACAGGGACAACAGATTCACAGAGATCTAGCTGGTAGCCATGAGAACAAGAAAAACAGTGCATTAGCACAGAGTCCAGAATCCAACACTTGTTACATCGATGAGTTCAGTATCCTATGTCAGACCTGGAACATACGGTTATGACATTTACCTTCCCACTAATGTGGTATGCACATATACTGTTGCCCACATTTCTACTGCTACAGAGACATAATGTTGTTTAATTTGTGTAGGTCTTAAGTTCCTATAAAATCATTTGCTATGGGGACAGGTTGAGCTTAGGCTATCCCTAAAGGTGTTGGGCTTCTAATGTGCTATGTGCCAAAAGTTAAGATCAGGATTATTCATTTCAGCAAAACTATAGGCCCATTGGCCTTCTTTCCTTTCCACTTCTTTCTAATTTCCTTTAATTATCTGTTTGTTTCTCAAATACCCTTTGCAAAATTCTCAAATCAATAACCAATCATGTCCTCTGAAAAAAATAATCTGCTATCAATTCCTCACATATTAATGTACTTTGTAGAACAGTCATGTAGTATAATCATGGAAGGAAATTTCCTTACTATAAAGACACCTGATTTATTTATTAACAAAACTGAATATTGTCTATTTATGCATCTGTCATGGTTTAACCCCAGCCAGCAACTAAGCACCATGCAGCCGCTCACTCACTTCCCCCATACACACCCAGTGGGATGGGGGAGAAAATCGGGAAAAGAACTAAAACTCGTGGGTTGAGACAAGAATGGTTTAATAGAACAGAAAAGAAGAAACTAATAATGATAATAGTAACACTAATGAAATGACAACAGTAATAATAAAAGGATTGGAATATACAAGTGATGCACAACGCAATTGCTCACCACCTGCTGACCAACGCACCTGGAAGTCCCCGAGCGGCGATGCCCCCCCAGTTCCTAAAACGTCACATGGTATGGAATATCCCTTTGGCCAGTTTGGGTCAGCTGCCCTGACTGTGTTCCCTCCCAGCTTCTTGTGCCCCTGCAGCTTTCTTGCTGGCTGGGCATCAAAGGCCGAAAAAACTTGACTTTAGACTAAACATTACTCAGCAACAACTGAAAACATCAGTGCGTTATCAACGTTCTTCTCATACCTAGCTCAAAAACACAGCACTATACCAGCTACTAGGAAGACAACTAACTCTATCCCAGCTGAAACCAGGACAGCATCCCTTTCTCAGCTTCATTAAAACATCAATCTAACAATTCATTATTAATTAAATATTTAATAAAACTTATCGCATCACATGGTAGATATGTACTTCAATTATTCATATTTCTAGACTGTATCTGCTGCAATCGAGGGAAAAAATGCAATCCTGCAAGTCTTTGATCCTGTTTAGATGAGCAGGCTAAATGATGTAGGTATAGACATAAGATGAAGATACAGAATGAGAAAACATTGACTGCCACTCCCCCTGTCCCCGAGAAGAGTGAGTTAACATTTGAAGTTACTGACCATGCAGTTTGAATGTAAAAGGTATTGGTTACATTTATTTAACTTCTTTTAAGTCAAAATTTAAATTACATGCAAGTACATGCAAGACTAATTTCATAAGAAAGTAGATATCTAGTCATGGACATTTTAATTTTCAAATATTTTTAACTAATCTCTCATAAGAAGGTGTCAGCAGGGACAGTGCTATTAGTGAGTTAGATTTTTCAAATCGTTTTAGAGCACCCACACTATACAGAAGAAGCTTAACATCCATGACATTCTTTATGTTGGTAAATCAGCCCTTTAGAGATAGAAATGAGGTCTTCATCACTTGGTGAAATGAAGAATTTCAGTCTGGGTGTAATGTGGGGGGTTTGCTCCAGACCTATAATCTCAAAAACGTTATTGGGTATAGAATCCATAACACTGGATTTATTTCCAATGAAAGACAATTTGTATAACTCCTGTAACAGATAATCCAAGAATTTGGGAAACATCTTTTTATTGGACAGTTTATGAAGACATAACTGTGTCTTAGGGAGAAATCAGCTCATTGCAACTGATATTTCAGTTTATTACACGTTAATTTGCGAGCAAAGAACATTCTGAATATTAAGCTCCTATTGTACTTTTTTTAAAAACATCAAAAATAGTGTGAGAGCTCTGAAAATTTACTGTTCTTGCTGAGTAATTCTCATAAGAGACAACTAAAGCTTTTGGGGACTATTTAAGCATCTGCTTGGCTGGTACTTTTTCTCCATCTTCAGCAGACTTTATGAAGCAGAATTATTCTTCCATTAGGAAAAAGTATGTGAAGATTATCCTGTTTTATTATATTTCCTCTCTTTCAGAATATACATTCAACTTTTAAAATGTTAGGTCTTACTGTAAACTTGGTTTCAGAGATGATATAAAATCATTTGACAGTAGTTTTCAAATTTTATTTAAGGGTCTGACTCTTCTTCCTCACTCTGTGTTTCACAACATTGGAAGTATAAGGTCTTTATTCAGTGATGGATAATTCAACCTCATGTTTCCAAATTTCATTTGCAGTTATAAATTGTTATAAAACTTAAAGTGAACTGTGAGAAAGTTCTTCAGAAATTTAATACCTGTTATTGTTGAAAGGGATGTTCGATTCTGTGCAGGTCTTTGAACGTGTTTAGTCTTAGAAAAATGCAATAGCAAAGAAGAGAATGTTATGTGTAGCAAAGAAAGAATAAGATGGAGGCATAGGTTTCTCCTGATAGCTCTGTACATGCTACTGTGTTTTGTGATTTGAGATCCAAAGTCAAATGAACACATGCACTGACTGGAGACAACAATACCCACCTTGCTGAATATATGCTTAGTAGTTAGTGGAGGGGATAAGTGGCAGAAAGTTTGTATAATGTGGGCCAAATACTCTTTTTCAGCAATTGGTACTCTGAGAAGTACTCATTTTTATCCTGGATACATTCCACTGTTTTCTCAGCAGTAGTAGCAGTATAGTTCTCCTTTTCATTGCAGATAGAGGCAACACGCTAGTCACAGTACTCCAGTAACTCCATTCCGAGTACAAAGGTATGCTCTGTCTCATTAAGAAGTTTGTATCACAGAACACTTCTCTGGTTGCTCTGCAGAGGTGATGTGATACTGAATGTCAGAGAAAATGCTTCTATTACCAAATACATCCACATTTCCACACAGCTTTTTTTTTGTTCCAGATGGAATTTGCCACAGCCCCTCAGATCCCCAAGTATCTTCCATAAAAGAGAGACGAAAGATGTCAGTGCCCTCTGATTTCAAGAATGTAGGATTATCTGCCTGCCCTAAAAAATTCCAATGAACTCTGAGCTGATGGACACGTAGAAAGCATTGGTGAAATCAAGAGTATTTCCCTAGAACCCCCTGGATCCATCTGCTTTCCTTCCACACTGAACTTTTGAGCCATGTTTCCTTTGTGATTATATTTTGTCTGTTTCACTAAGCCTAATGTCTCCACTCATCTGCAATAACAGTCCAAACTAATTCTGCATTTGCATAGCTGGCAATTCATACAGGCATTGCTCTCTCATGATCAGATTGGAAATTATTCAGAATTCAAAAGCCTGCCTGATTTCATTTGGCAGAGAGACGTTCAGGAGTTGCAGCTGATGGCAGCTATAGTTGAATGAAACACAACGGGAAAGCACTGCCTACTCTTTCTTCCCTCTCACTTTTGTCTAACCAAATAATGCTCACAAGAGGTGGAGAAAGTGACCTTTCTTATGCAGATCCCACCTATCACTATAGCTTAAATGAGTTAGCAGCTTCTGGAGAACACCACTATGCTGTCTTACTTTAAATTCATTAGTTTGTATAGTGATGAACTAATTAAAACCTGAGAAATATTTATTCCTCTTTTTCTCTCCACCTCACAGATATGAATATTACATTGTGTCCCAAGTGTCTTACAGAAAAGTTGTTTTTCTAAGTATGACTTTACCTGCTGCTATACCTAACTTTAAATTCTGCAAAAATGGTGAAGATTCTTCACTTAAAACACATCTTTAAAAGTTAGAAGAAAGATACCTTAGTGATTTGCTACTGATACATGCCAGAAATATTTCCTCTTCCTATTAAGTTTGTTTTATTTTACTTCATGGCTGAAGACCTGCTCAGCATCAAAAATTGAAAATAACCTCCATCACAGGACTGGATTATCTCTAAATCAATATGCTGAGCCAGTAGGAAAAACATAAACTCATCCAATGAAAGAAATATGGAATTCTATTAAACAGAAGTGGAATTTTCCGACTTGATTTCAAAATGAAAAAGCATGGCTGAAAACACTTCTGAGGGTTACTTGAAGTTTGCTGAAATTTATTTAGATTCAGAAGTGTCTTCAGCTCCCAACTAAAAAATAATAATTTATTGTTATCTTT
>VYZV01000431.1:176015-187251 GCA_013401275.1 Pandion haliaetus | reverse complement strand
AGCATACCTGGGCATTGAGACCGATATCACTTTTTTTGGGGGTGTGTTTGCACTTGGATGCTACGGCAGTGATCTGACAACAATGTAATCTACTCTGCTTAAAGCAACCAGGTTTGAGGTGGGAGGCAGGATATCGGGTTCTAAGTAATTCAGTGGTTTAGTGATACTGAAAACAGTCAAAACTGTTCTGAAAGGAAATCTTCATTTTTATGCGGTATGGGAACCTTGGATGATGAATAACTGCCATCAGCCAGCACAGGGGACCATTGGAGTGTTTGAGCAGTATTCCTGGCCCAGCAGTCCTTACCAGAACTGAAGCTTGTGACTTATGCTGTCAGGAAGGATATAAGAGTACTAATTTGACAGCGTTCTGCATGGCAATGGTGGACATAAGTTCAGAGGCCTGTGATTATCCAAGGCTTTCTTCACTCTTCAAAGTAGTAGCCCACAGTGTTCTGGTGTCCCAAAACTGAAACAGTCACTATCTTGCTTATTTAATGGTATTCTAGCTAGCAATAGCATGACTTAAAAAAGGAGAAGAGCATTTTTCACTTGTCACAGTAATACTATGATTTTTATTCCCTTCAGCATACCAACACAGTTGAAAAATTGTGCCTTTTTCAGAGCAATGTAGTTTGAGGAAGGAAAATTAATTCTGTGTAGATAGAAGCAGAGGCAAATTGACTAGCTGTATTGACAGTACACCTATATGAAGGAGCTTTGAAGTGAAGACAGAAGATTTTCAGGACTACAGTTGTCAACAGGCAAAGTAAGTCAACGCAGCTAGTTGATACACTGCTATTACTGTGTTAACATAAACAGTGAGTTCAGAGGATTTGGGTATGTCTGGGTTTTAGGAACAAAAAAATGATTATGGTAACTAGACAGTATGGTTAAGGCAGTTGAATTCTTCCTTTAGATGTTTTCAGATGCATGCCAAACAATGTAGAAACAGGAACTGATTTTTGTATAGTATGCTACGTGAAGCCCACTTTGGTGTGGCGCAAACAATTTGCGTCAGATTGCAGCCTATGGGAACACAAATCAGTACAAGATTCCAGGATTTGCTGCTTGTCCCCACAAATATGAAGATCTATGGTATGGTATGTTATACCCAATTTCCTTTTAATGATGGGCGCATAGGAAAGCAGAGGATAATTAACTTGACCTAACCACCCCATCCTCAGAAAAAGGAAACCACCACCCCCCCGCCCCCGGACAATCTTTTCAGTTTCTCAGATGATTACCCTTGGAAGGTGAGCACGTGATTAGTGAACAGACATGTCTATTCACCCTGCTAATGTTTAGGTATCGTATTGGACCCCAACCCCAGAAGTCCAGCTGGGAAACCCAGCTATCTGTACTCACTTTTAAACTATTTTAACTGCTTTTAAGAAACTGGGGATCTTGTGGAGCAAAGCATCCGTGTCTGAACAAAAAAGGATAAATGTGGCCCTTCTACATCTGCCTTCAATCTGTTTGATCTAGCTCTTCCCATCTGAAATCATCATCCCAGTACCATCAATATGTAGCTGAAAACAAGGTCATGCAGGAATAATACAGAGTTCCTACACTGAAGTTTTCTTGGTTAAATTCCTGATTACCCTGACTTTATGATAAGACAGATGGGCCCCAATGGGAAGCATTCAGGTGTTCCTAAGACATGCATGTATGGTGAAGTATGGCATTGGCCCCTTCTGAGAAATGGTCTGAATTTCTTTGGATTTTTGTCTCAACCTTGAGGAATTAGGCATCTAATAAAGATGGAGTGCTTCCTAGTCTAATACTTGTTGAGGACGCTAGGGAGATAGCTGTTTTCTGCTAAGCCATCTGTGACACCTGATGTGGTCAGTTTGGTTGAAATAGACCCCACAGCTCAAAAGTTAGTACAAGAAAATGGACATGCTTACACACGTGATTGCTTAAGCTTGGTTTCTGTGGGGAACCGGGTTGGAAATATGCACCAATACTCATCTTTTTCCCCTCAGGATTACACTACCTAAAAATCTTTATACCCGCTTTGAAGAAATGAGAAGAAAAACAACTGAGAAGCTNGGGGGATCTTGAGTGGCTTTTTGTTTTGCTTGCTTTTTTTTTGCTTTTTTTAGAACTGTGATGTCTTGCTGAGTAAGCAACCAGGACATGCTCCAGATGAAAGGGATTTTCGTTTTTATAGGTATCCGATTTGCAGCAGGAAGTTTACCAGACTAGGGAAAATCATATATAACCCATTACGGTTCTAATTAAAGAACTGTCCTTGTGTGTTAACCCAAGAGAAAAAGGATCTTTTTTTTTCTTCCAAACAGAATTAGCTGACAGAAGCATATATGCTTTGCTACATAAGCAGCCCTGTGCCATTAGTAGTTTGTTATACCTTTTTTTTTTCTTGCTGGTCTTTGCCTATGCAAGAGAAGAGCAACAGCCTACAAAGGAGGAATTCCAGTTGCTCCTTGGAGACTATTTTGAGGGCTCGTTTACTGTTGCTCCTTGAATGCTTCTAAGCAGCCTCTTCCTTTACAACTTACATTCTTCTAAAACAAGCTACCTGGGGAAAATAAGTACTTAAGAATGATCGAGAAGTTTGCTGTGTGTAGGGAATGCTTTCCTTTATAACGTGTCCAGTGTTTTGCTGGAGGATCCTGAAAGGTGGTTGAAAAAGATTTTAATATCTCCTTTAAGTAAGTGGAAGCAGGCTCATAACCAGGGTGTGGGCCTGTGTTTTTTTTCAAGCACTTGTACATCATCGTTTGATGGTGCAAGCCCTAATAGAGGCCTATTCTTTTGGGTCTTCAGGTGATTCTGCAGATGCAAAAAGTCTTCTGTCCATATGATGAAGTGGGACTTAGGAGGACAATGAAAGGTGACATGGGAGAAATCTTGGGAGCTGGACAACTCTTTCTGGAAGGTGAACTACACCTTAGTGATGGTGTTCTGTAGTGGCTCTGTGTGTGTGGCAAAAGCCAGTGTAATACTCATCCCTGCAAACCTCTTAAGTGAAGGGCACAAGATAATAGTTGGGCCAGGATAAGTAGTGCATATGATTAACAGTGTAGAACAAAATTTTAATCTAAGCTTTGAAGGTTCAAAAACAGCTGACTTGCAAGTGGTAAAATGCTTACAAAGTGCTTCTGACTTGCTTCTGACTCCATGTTAAAAAAAAACAAAACAAAACAAAAAATTACACCTTTTGATTCATGGATGATCTCCTAGAAGCATGTTTGGGTCCTCTTGAAGAATCCCAAAGCAGAAGTGGTGCAGAGCTCAAAGAGGGCACGTGGTCAGCAGCAGCAGCATGGCAGGCAGGTGGCTTAGAAATTGTGGTTGGGCTTCTGAGAGGAAGGTGGTGGGGCTGAGTCTTGGAAACAGATTATTTCATTTGGGGGAAAGTGTTTCCTCTTCCAGGAGCAGAACAGTCCCCACTACCTTCAGCCAGCTCTCTTTGTAAGGAGAAAAACAGCTGCACACTGTGATGGCATTGCTATTTTCCATGGTGAGGGAGTGACTCACCTTGAAGTCTGGGGTGGGGGTAAAGAACAGTGCTCCTTTGTTTAAAAAAAAAAAAGGGGGCGGGGGGAGAGACCACCACCTTCTGTGGCTGGCACTCAGACCTGAATTTTAACATCACTTGTGCTTTATTTCTACTGATTTGTGTCAGCTAGTCAAGTGGGCCCTGTGGGGAGCTTTGTTTCTTAATGAGGTGTTAGGGAAGGGGTGGTTAGTTTTGTTTTAATGAAGTGCTGGAAAGACCTTGCTGGCTAAGAGAATGTGATCTGAAGGATAAAGCATTGTGCTGGGAAAAGATTCAATTGCTAATTTCCTCAAGTGGGTCCCAGGAAATGGAATTGGTCTTTGTTGTTCTACTGTGACCACCATAATAAATTTTTTCTTCAGTAGGGTTCTGACTGCTATTTCAGTATAATAACCAGATTCCCAAACACACTGTTATCTCTAAACAAGCTAACTTGGTCACAGAAGCAGCGTGGTATTCAGTAACAAGGATCTTTGTATGGACTAATTTGGCTTCTCGGCTCTCTTTAAAGCCAGATTGGATATTTCCACACTGTCCCCAAGAACAGATACGCTGCGATATCCCATAAAAAAATACATGCCTTGTCCTACAGCTGTGTCTTCATACATACTCGTAATTCCTTTGAATCATCTATATTTATATATATGCTTTTTATTTCTTTGTGGGGAAGTACGTGTTCAGCACCGCATTTTTCTATTGCTGGATTCTCTTCCACAGACTATAAACCGCTTTTACTGTTCTTCATAAAAGTTCAGGTGAATGCTTTGCGGTGGAAAATATGGTAGCATGTCAATTTTTCAGCTTTTCCTTCCTAAAGAAGTTGCTGTATAAGTCTGTTATCTCTTACGTCTCCAACATCAGTAATGTTTTTGATATTGCAGTCAGAATTACAGGGATTGTTAAATCCCTGGGGAAGGTTGGGACAGAAGTTGTCGCTAATTTGTGTAGGCCATCACCGGTAGCCCATTGAAGGCTAAACACAAAAACCATCTCAGAAAGTGTTTTCTCCTTTTAGCATTAAGATCACTGAAAAAGTTTCAGTGTTACCTCAGACCATTCTTATTACTGATCTTCCATTTTTTTATGTTATTTTGTTCAAAGAAATTCAAGTGACTTTCAGAACCAATTTTGCAACTTTGCAAAACGTGTATGGAGTCCAGCTGTGCTAGGGTTGCTGTAGGGTGTCTGTCAATCTGAGTTTCAGTGCTCTTTTCATCTTCTTCAGACAGCAATGCTGACAGCTCCCCTTGAAAGCTGTTGCTCTATTGAAGCACTTCACAAAGTCCAGTAGTTTCACTTCACTTTTCACATCACATGTACGTTAATTGCTTGTACACTGGATAAACCATGCATAAAAGAATCATACGAGTCTCCCATACTTGATTTGTCTATGCAGTAGTACTGTAGACAGCAAATATGCATTGGATATCATCTCTCTATACCGTGCGGCAAACAGAACTGGTTCAAGAAAAACTGCCAGAGTGCTGGCACTGGAGAGTGAAGTCCCTTGCCCCTCGTGATAACAGGTACAGTGTCTGTGCAAACCCCATGTGGATTACTCTGTCAGAAGTGTGGCTTGCTGGGATTGCTTCTCACAGCAGCAGAGTATGCCTGTGTGTTGTGCAGGTGTGTTGTGATGTGACCATCTATCATCTCTGCATCACACAGAGAACTGGTGGACTCTCAGTGTATGCTTCTAAACATATTCCATGTCTCTGACTAATACTGCAATCCCAAATGCAGGTGTTAGTTGTGTGCCCGGAAGACACTCCCATTCCTGTTCATCCTATTCTGTTTCTTTTCTTATCTCCTTTTGAAACAAGTCTCCATTCTAACTCCTAGAACATTGTTTGTGCCTTTGATAATGGGTAAATCCCACAGAGTGCTGAGGTAAGCCTTTGCTTTTTCCAAAAGTGGAAGGCTATTTTGCAAACAGGAAAATTGGGTCTGAATGTATGGTTAATAATCTGCCTTAGTATATAGATTTAGTTAAAGAAGGTATGCAAAGGAGTTACAAAAGTATACAAAGGAGTTCTGGGGTTCTGCTTTCCCATTTCCCCAGTAGTGCATCTGTCTGTGATCATAGCTGCATCTCTGCCTTCAGCTGTGCACGCTGTAGTTGTCATTGCAAGGAGCAGATCATTCGTGAAAAGCAGTCAACACTTCAAGTTATTGTTCTTGCCTTGGAAGTCTTGACAGAGGTGGAATTCAAAGCTTCGGTAAAGGACCCTGATTTTGGTTTCACCACTAACAGTGCTGAGCGTCCAGGCCAAGCCCACTGAAATTGGAGCCGAGTGTGGTGAGCATTTTGTGTATAACAAGTTTCTGTCTCCTTGAGATGGGTAAGTCAACTTCAATGTGCTGAGCAAGCCTGTGGGAGTCTTTTGGACACTGGACAGGGTTAGAGGATAAAGTAAAAGAGTATTTGGCTATGCACTGTAGAATGGGATCACTTTCTCCATGGCTACTTTGATGCTTGTCTAGCAAATAAATTTCTCATGTCAAACAGTTGTGGGTTTAAAAATATATCCTAGCCTCGAGTGGTCAAAAGTCTGAGTGCAGCAGAACTGCAACTCTATCGATATTCTTGCATCTCCTTCTATTTCCTGTGTGTGGCCTTTTCTGGGATAGAGAAGGAAGACTGCCCTTATGGTATGGCCACCACAGGACCATCTGAAGCCAGACCTTTCAAGCCTATTGGAGCTGACCCCAAAGAGCGCAGGCAGCCGATTGCCTGTCACCTTGTTTATCTCATTATAGTTCACCCTTGCTCTGATGCCACACAGGCTATTGGTATGTTCAAAATAGGGACTGTCAGTCTGGCACATATAGTCTGTTTGGTTTCCTGTGCTGTCTGTCCATCTGGTGTCATTATGTTGCTTCTTGATATATAAGTTGTGGGTTTCTTGAGGACAAATCTATCTTTAGGTTCTGGCATTGTTCAGTGTGGTCTTGGTATGTGACAAGGCTTTTTTTAGCAATTCTCTAACAACAAATAATTATGTCTCGAAGACCAGTGACCTCTGAGTTGGTAATTAAAATAACTGGTCTGGGTCTTCTTAATGTATCCATGAGAAAAAATCTTCATTTACAATAATTGAAATGATGAAGTAAGGTCCAGTCCATTTATCTCAGTGTCTTTAACAAGTGCTGAATGCTTTGAAGCAGCTGTAACACTGCCTGGTGGCTCCTAAAGCTGGCTGTTGGTAAAATCATTCCCAGTTCTACTGTGGAAAAGGTTATCCTGCTGATGCTACAGATAACCACTCGCTCCCCTATTATCAGGAGGCATTTCCTCAGTGGTGGTGTTCCTAGAGCACTGCCAGTCTTCTCATCAGCACAATTCGATCGTGTTACCCAGTGCCCTAATGGAAACGATTCCTGAAGCACAGTTACCTGCTTTGCTTAGCTTTTCTCAGTGAATCATAAAGCACTAGCGAGCAGGGTTAGATTTATGCAGGAGCTATGTGAGCCAAGCATACACTTAAACAAGCGTGGTTGCCTATTCATATGATAATTATCCTGCATTCATCCCCTTTCTGTAACCTGCTTTTTCAGGCACAGCTGCTTTTTCCTCCCAGCAGAGCCCAAATTTTTTTTTTTTTGTTTCAAATTGCTGGATCACTGTTAAGCATTCAGCAATTCTCGTGTGTTAAGTCCTTACCATGACTGTTTTCTGCTCCCAGTAGCCCAGGCTACTTGCCCTGAGCCTTCTGGTCTGTGGGCTTTGGATATAAACTGCTTGTCTAGTGATGTGTAGCACTGACATGGTGATGGTTGCTTCAGAAATTACAATTATCTGAGAGCAAGATTCAACAGAAACATTTGCCTGAGTGGGATTTGTGTGTCTAGTCACGTCGATGTACTAGTAGAAATGTTTGCCTCGTTTACCTCAAGAACATTCACCTTAGCCCCAAAAATCACCTTCTTTCTCTTTTTATTATTAAGGTTCTCTTCTGAGAGACGTTCTTTACATGTCTTTTGTTTGACCAGTGACTTGATGGGTCATATGGATAATGCAATTTTGAGAAGTTTTCTGTTGTATTTTCTGGATTCAGGCATGGTATCAGAGGCTCCTAGAGACACAATAACCTTCTTCTGCACTCCAAGGTCATGGAACTGGGCAAAAAAGTACAACCAAGGGAAGCACGTAGGGACCTTATCATTCAAGATCTCCTGGCTCCCCTAGCACTATTTATTGGGCAGTCTTGCTGTGTCATGTTGTCTAGTTGTCTCATTCATTTCATTTGTTGAGATTTGCCAGTGTTCTTGGTACTAGGCAAAAAACACAAATCAGCACCTGACCCAAGAAATTTGTTATCTTAGGTGTGCGGAGAAATGGATTTTATTACATTCCAGTCAGTTTCTTTTTGTAAAAATTCACCTTCAGGCCCAAAGGAGCTGTGGTGTGAAAGCACAGCTGAAAGCCTAGAATGGAAAGAAGTGGGATTTATTAGTGTTATTGTAAAAGTAGTAGAATCTCCCCCTTCCTATGGAACATAAAGTTGCCTCACTTGCTGCGTATGAATCGGCTCCTCCAGGAGAGGGATCAAAGAGGGAAATGTGCCAAGCAATCATAATTGCTTAAGTCCTTATGAAGGATCTGGTCAAAGGGTAATGTTTATTTCAAAAGTTTCCTCCTCTGTCTAGCTCTTGCCTTAGTCTTTCAAGCAGCTTTTGTGACAAATGGGTGTTGCGTGAGAAGGCTTCAGGCAGTTGGGGTTTTTGGTACTCATGTGCCTGTTAAGAGCAGAAGTAGCAAGGTCTGAGTTAGCTGGTGTAAATGGGATCTGGGGGCCTGGCCTGGTTAAGAGGTCTGAGTAAAGTGTGATAAAGCTGGAGTCAGGATTTGGGTTCAGCTTATGCTCAGGGGTGGGAGGGGTCTTCTTACACCAATTGTTGTGCCTTGCAGATCGGATGCGCTTTGCCATGTGAGCTTATTCATAGAATCATAGGATACCAGGTTGGAAGGGACCTCAAGGCTCATCTGTTCCAGCCTTTGTTGGCAAAAGCACGGTCTAGAAAAGATGGCCCAGCACCCTGTCCAGCTGAATCTTAAAAGTGTCCAATGTTGGGGAAGCCACCACTTCCCTGGGGAGATTATTCCAATGGCTGACTGTTCTCATTGTGAAAAATTTTCCTCTTGTGTCCAGTTGGAATGTCCCCAGGAATAACTTGTACCCATTACCCCTTTTTACAAGGAGTCTCCATCTTCTTTGTAGCTACCCTTTGAATACTGGAACATGGTGATAAGGTCTCCCCTAAGCCTTCTTTTCTCAAGGCTAAACAAACTCAATTCTCTCAGCCTTTCCTCATATGGCAAGCTTCCCAGTCCTTTGATCATCGTTGTGGCCCTTCTCTGGACCCTCTCCAGCCTGTCCACATCTTTTTGGTACAGCAGGGACCAAAACTGAACACAGTATTCTGGATGTGGCCTGACAAGTGCTGAGTGGGGTAATGACTTCTTTATCTCTGCTGGTGATGCCCTTGCTGATGCAACCCAGCATCCTGTTGGCTTTCTTTGCCACAGCAGCACACTGTTCGCTCATATTGAGCTTGTTGTCCAGCAGGACCCCGAGGTCCCTTTCCACAGAGCTGCTCCCCAGCCAGGTAGATTCCAGCCTGTGCTGTGCTCCTGGATTATGTTTTCTCGAGTGCAAGACGTTACATTTCTTTTTGTTGAACTTCATAAGGTTCTTGTTAGCCCACTCTTCCAGCCTATCCAGGTCTTCCTGCAGGGTGGCTCTCCCTTCCGAAGCATCCGCTTCCCCACTCAGTTTGGTATCATCGGCAAACTTCATCAGGGTACGCTTGATCCCATCATCCAGATCGCTTATGAAGATATTAAACAGCATTGGGCCCAGTATCGCTCCCTGGGGGACCCCACCTGTGACAGGTTGCCAGTTTGAAAAGGAGCTATTTACCACCACCCTCTGGGTGCGGTCTGTCAGCCAGTTCCCCACCCACCGCAGACACCATTTGTCTAGACCGTAACGCATCAGTTTCTCTAGGAGGAGGCTGTGGGAAACTGTCTTGAAAGCCTTGGAGAAATCCAGGTAGACCATGTCCACCACTGGCCCCACATCAACCGAGCAGGTTACTTTGTTGCAGAAGGCGACTGGGTTTGTCAAGCATGATTTGCCCTTGGTGAATCCCTGCTGGCTTTACCCCGTCACGTGCTTCATTTCACTTCTGATAGCCCCCAGGATTCTTTCCACAACTTTCCCAGGGACTGAAGAAAGACTGATGGGCCTGCAATTTCCTGGATCCTCCTTTAAGCCCTTCTTGTAGATGGGGGTGACATTAGCCTTCTTCCAGTCTTCTGGGATGTCCCCCAATCTCCACAACTTCTCAGAGATTATGGAGAGCAGCCTCACAATGACATCAGCCAGCTCTCTTAACACTCTCAGGTGGATATTGTCAGGGCCCATTGATTTGTAGGGGTCAAGCTCCTCTAATAGTACACATACCAACTCTTCCTTCACTGATGGTGGCTCTGTGTTTGCATCACCTTGGATTTTTGTTCCCAAGGCATGGGGCTCAACAGTGCTGGTAAAGTCAGAGGAATTCAATTTTAGCTAATCTTTTTAATTCAGAAGTCCTTTCAGCCTCTATGGCTATAAGGGGAAAAGAGAGAAAAAGTAAATATAGTTGAAGCATTTTCAGCACTCATATACAGTATGCTGAATATAAACTGTAATATTAGGGTTCTCCCAGGAAAAGGAGAAGGTGATTTCCAATAATTTATTTTTCTTATTATTTCCCAGGATTGGAAATTTTTGTTGTTTATGATATGATTAAGGAAAGCACTACCTACTGCAAATGCAATTTTGGTGAGCGTTTATCTATTTCACCAGGACAGGAGGTCTCAAAAGGAAGAAGAGGAAAAGCAAGAATTTTTCCTCCTACCCTTTCCTCCATCTTCTACATAAATAATTGTTGTGCATATTAAGAGGAACTCTTCTACTGGCTTATTTTTCAGTCTTGAGTTTAATGATGAGCTTTTGGCAAACATGTTCAAGTGCCAGCAGATTCCAATTTACAACTTCACCTTGCAAAGAAACTTTGTATTCACAAAAACACATAAACAGGCTAAAGTATAAGAATACACTTTGTTTTGTTTTGTTTTGTTTTAGTCAAGAAGCTGGAAGGGCTTAGTCAAGCAACTGGTTTAGGTCAATTCTATCAATAATAGGCCCATTTCATCTGACATCTCTGAGTTAAACTCTACAGGAAGCAATACAGCTTCACTAGCATTTATATTCTGGAGTCTGAGTCAATGCTGTCATTAATCCTGATAGGATTGTTGGGGGATGTGAAATTCCTCCAAGAAACTGCTGCTACCAGAAGTTAAAAATAAAGTTGTGTCGTGGTTTCAGGTCAGCTCAGTCGGTAACAAAGCACCACGAAGCCGCTCACTCAGCCCCCACCCCCTCGCCTGGCCACGTTGGGATGAGGAGAAAATCCAAAGGCAGTCTCGTGGGTCGAGACAAGGACTGGGAGGGATCACTCCCCACTTATGGTCACGGGCAAAAGACAGGCTCAACTTGGGAAAAAAACAAAATCAATTTAATTTACTACAAATCAAAACAGAAACACAAGGGTATTAGGAAGGGAAACTAAACATTAGAACAACCTCCCCCCACCTCTCCCGCCTTCCCGGCTCAGCTCCATTCCTGGTGCTTTCTACCTCCTCCCCCCGGCGGC
>VYZV01000431.1:116122-165582 GCA_013401275.1 Pandion haliaetus | reverse complement strand
AGGTGGGGGGGTGGGGGGTGGGGCGGAGCGGAGCGCGAGCAGGGACGGCTCTCGGGGAGTCCGGCCGGCAGCGGTCGGCGGAGGTGAGGTGAGGCGAGGCGAGGCGGCTTCCCTTGCCGGCCCCGGCGCCTGCCGCTGCCAGGGACTACCCGCGGAGAAGGAGCGGCCGGTGCCGGCGGGAGGGAGGAAGCTGGGGCCCGCCGCCGTTTTCGGATGGGCCCGTCGCGCGGCGGCTCCGCGGAGCGGGCGGAGTCCAGGCGGGAGTCGGGGCGGCTTCCCACCGCCTGCGCGAGCGCCTGCGGCATCTTGACGGGCGGTGCAATGCTACGGCACGCTGTAGCGCGGTAACCGGCTGCTGAAAGTTGCTGCGCTGTGAGGCGGAAAGTGAGGTTAGGCGTAGAAGAAGTGCCGTACCCCGTCAGGTTAGCAAGGCGGTCGCTTAAGACACCTTCCTCCAAATAAGCCGGGTGTCATCAGGGTTGTTGCATCCCAGTTTCCCGACAGTTTTCCTTGACTGCTGCACAGTCTCTTCTGTCTGTTCGCCCCCCGCCCCGCCTCCCCCCGCTGTGTAAGTGGGATCTTACTAGCTTGGGATCTGCTTGGGCAAGGAGCTTATGCTGGGTATTTTTACTCAGGTGAGTAATACCGCTGTTCTCACTCGGGCATGGGCATCGGTCGGTCTTACAGCTGAGCTGTAGCACTCTGTGACTCTGGAGGAAGATGGTAAAGCCTAGCTGGAAAAACCCAAATTGGAGAAGCGAAGTCAAAACTATTGCTTTGGGGGTTTGGTGGGGTTTTTTTAGTCGCAATAATCCAGATTCTCCTGTGACTGTACATTGAGCTGTACCTTCAAATAATTTTATGTATGCAAATACATCAAGTTTTGCCTGTAATAACATCATATCTATATTAGCAATAACAGGGTTGAAGGGAAATTCGTGGTATGGGTACATAAGGTTTAACTTTCCAAGCAGCTTATGTGTTCCATGAGCAGCTGTTTGCCTGTGGCTTGATGGAGAAAGGCAGAAGCAAGAGGAATACAAATATGTTCATCTAAGGGATACAGAAATTAATTTTTCCAAATACAGCACTGTAAGAGACTTGTAAAAATTCAGATAAGGGCCACTTGGGTGCCTGCTTTCATCTCCATAGTATGCTGTAGCTGCCTATGACAGTAGCTTTTTAAAAATGAGAAACAGTGATGATGAAGAGTTCAGCTTCTTTACCAACAACTAGCCTTGCGCTTCCTTTTGCAATAAACATGAAGTGGAAAGGAATAATTGGCAGTGATAGAAAACTGACAGCTGCAGATAGTCTATCCAAGGGTAAAGCCAGTGAAATAAATTACTCCTACTACCCCTCACGACCATACTTTTTGCAGTTCCTGAGATATAGAGTTGGAGCTTTCTAGACTCAGCTCTAACCCTTTCTTCTGTTCATGAATACTAGTTGCAGTGTTCAAATATATTTTAGATGATAAGGTAGGTACATGTGCATCTTACCTGGCTTTTCATTATTAATAAATTTTAAGCCATGGTACTATATATATGTTTTACTTGCTTCCAGACAGTTTGATGCAAATATACAAAATGACATTAAATTCAGATACATTTTCTGGTGGATGGGTAGAAAATTACTCATTGGTGGCAAACTTAACCCAATATTCAGATAAGATATCCACCTGCATCCACGAGCTTTGCGATGGATTTGTAAATTTTGCAGCTTGCAGAACTATGTTGCCTTCTTTTCATACAAGTCTGAGCTCCTGCAGAGTCAATTTATGAGCATCTCTGTCACCTCTCAGTACATAAAATTACCTTCCACAGCTAAATCCTTGAATCCATGCCTGTCTTGCCTGTTGAAGACGCACGAGGTATGCTTGATCTATCTCCCTGTTGGACTGTATCTTTAACTTAGGCAGGCTTCTCTTTTAAAGGCAGTACTGGCATGTTTTTTGTTAAAAAGGTGGTGTTTAATGCTCATGATCTAGCCAGTCACAAAGCAGCCTTATATCTTGGTTCGGTTGTGATGAGGAATCTAGAAGGTTCTGACTATCTTATTTTTTCATGACTTTGGGGAGAGCCTTTGGAACAGAAACGGCATGGTCTTGAGTTTCTGATGGCTGTTTTGCTGAGGTATGCAGCTCAGGTGTTGGCATTGGAGTAATTAGCCCCCAACTGCCCTCAGCCCCATGGATTAGGAGGCATTGTTGGCTTGCCTGGGGTTAGGAGCAGATGTGGACAGTTTCTTCCCCCAGCAGCTCTCCACTTCCTCAGTTTTAGCTAATCTCTTTGATTAATCTGTACCCAAATGTGTGAAACAGAGCTTGGCTCACTAGGGTATAGTGCAGCTGGATTATGAGCTGCACTTCATGCTCAGGAGGTGGTGCACTGTCTCCTCATGCAATGTGGCCAAAGAGGCAGGGTGATTTTGTTTCATCCAGGTGCCATCAGGGCTTTATTTATAGTATTTTTGCATATACTCTGATGTGCAGTGCTAATCTTTTTCCTCTTTCTTATTTAAGAGTTATGATGTATCCTAAGTAGTGTTAGAATTGTTATTTCTAAGACTTTAGTAAAGTAAATAATAAAAATGTGACCTTTTCCAATACAGCAAACTCAGTCTGTCTCCTTTCGTATTGCATCATTTTTGCATGACTGATACTAGCAGTGTTTTTGGAGGACAAGTTAGCAGTCTGTATATATGCACACAGGCATTAATTTCTATTTTCAACCTGAAATTGTTGAAGAATGAAACAAACAAACAAAAACACTAAAGAAACAAGCTTTACTAAAATGGTTAGCATTTTTCATATCTAAAAAGCCATTTCCACCAGTCTTTTGTAAGGGTGCTTCCTGACTGACTCGGAGGGAAAACCTTGGCATCCTAGAGTTCCTGAAGCATCGGGGTGGGGGGGCTGCAGGGCAATAAGCAACACATATCACTGAAAATCAGTGAAGGAAGAAACTATTTTAAGCTTTTTGAGCAAAAAGCACTGTTAATAACAGAACAGTTGCTTTTGGAATGAGAAAAGGCATCCTGACAAAATTAGCCAGCTAGGCTAATTGACATCAGAGAGGAAAGCTTATGTTTACAAAAATAGCTTAGTTGCAGAAAATAAAAGCAAAAGCATTTGTAACTTTTTAAAATATGTCAGATTAATAATGCCCACACAACCTCAGATCCATGCTGTATCAGTATGGTTGAAAACCTGGCCCTTTCAAAGGCATTCACAAAACTTGTAGATTGTTTAGTGAAATCTAGATTTTACTCCTGGGTGCTCACATGCTTTATAGCCATGTTAAGGATAAGTTGGTGACAGAGCAGGCTTCCCTACCGCCCAGTTTGGTCAGATGTGTGCATGCATTTCTATCTGCCTATGTCATTACAATGTAAGGTCCATGCATTGGCTGAGGAAAGTCCTCTGAAAATTTGAAGACCAGGAATGTCGAATTAAATAAACAAAAGTTGAAAGAAAGTAGGAATGACTTCTTCCATATGTGCTTCCTGCTTTTCCCACCTTAGTTTGTTTTTAAATTCAAGTGGGCACCTTGTTCTTTTAAGGCTGTTTATTTACCAGCAAAGGTTGTGGTTTTCATGATTCTTAGGAAGGAACAAATAGTAACGGTTTGTTTGCTTTCAGATCTGTACTCTAAACTTAGTATATGTGTCTATTACTTAGTCTTCCTAGCTGCAGGTTGAGGTGGGTATCTGACAAAATTCCCATCTCTAGTGGCCTGTGTCTTTCTGTGGCTTGCAGAATGATTATCTGATGGTATTTTACCTGGGATTAAAACCATGACCTAGAGGTCAGCTAGTTCATCTAATCATCAAAGCATCTTTGCTCCTGTTTAATATGAGTTGCTGTAGGTGGGTTCACAAGGCTTCACATAATGCTACTGTGGCCTGCCGCCCAGCCATAAATCATTTCGCTCCCTCAGGAGTACGAGGTGCTGCAAATGAATGTCACAAATTGAAATGTAAACATTTTCAGTCATATTTCTTCCTGTTGAAGATTTTATGCTTCTGCTGAGGTGATCTTGCACTTCAATTAATCTAGGCTTGCTTACTGTGTCTTTGTGTTTCCAGGTGTTTCTTTTCTTCACAAGTCCTTGTAGACCACGTCTTAGCTGCACAGGGCAACCAATGTGGCAGGCATCATGAAAACTATTTTGATGCCATCAGTTCTGCACACTCTTTGCTTTGCCTGCACCCTTGTGAACTGAAGACAAATTTGGGGCAGACAGGAGATGGTGAGAAATAGGTGTTGGACATAGAGTAAGCGAAGAGCTTCGTGTGAGGGTATGCTCTGAGTTAATCTTTTTTGTGTGGACATAAACAAGGGGAATTTTTTTTTTTTTTCCTGTGATCAGCCAAAATGGTGCTAGTTATGTAGTGGCTGAAACTTAGAGCTGTCTCTGAGGGCCCTGCTAGGTGGACCTGCTGTTAGACGGACACGAGGGGCTCTCTCTCTTGCACTAGTAATTGCTGCAACATCCTTCCCCTTCTGTTTCCTCCTCGTTTCCTGAACGCTGCTGCTTTTAATTGCCATCCAGTGTTACTTTTTAATCTATAGCTCTATTTTTAATGCTTGTTTATTCTCTTCTCTCCTTCCCGTTTCTACAAATGTTTCCATTCATCAGAAGGCTATTTGGTTGTCTAAAGGGAGTGTCCTAATGGCGTATTTATTCTTAAAATTGAACTGAATATCCTGGAGCCTGTGCAACAGCCTGGTTTGTCATGCTCTTGGCCAAGCCTGTAGTTCTCTTTAAGAGCCAACCTGAAATGCAGTGTCACTGTTGGGGGAAGGGGAGAATGGTTATCTTCGTTCTCCAATTCTTAGTTACATATGATCTATGTGTTTGTATCGTATATGTTTAGGAGCACTGCAACGACTGCCAGTCGGACACCCGAGGCTCTGTGTGTAGCATGTCCCTGGAGATCTCCGCACAAGTCTCCCTGCTTTAAGCAGGTACTTGCACAGCTGCAGTTCAGCTCCGTTTTGAATGCTGAAGAGCTCAGCAGAGATTGGTACAGGTGCTGGCTTAGGTAGCTGCTAGTCCTTTGAAAAACCTGCTGTGAGAGCCAATGTCACATGGTGGCTCCTGCTGTCTTGCTGTTCCAGACAGATGATTACTAAATCTATTTTGTCGTTCCTAGACAGTTAAGGCCAATTTCTGCAAACACTCATTATGATATAGTAATGAGTCTTGGTGGCTCTAACAGGTCTCTTTGAAACCAACAGAAGTGTTTACAGGAGCATTCCCAGCATTTACAAGCTTTTCCAGAGCTCAGTTTCTTGAACTGTAAACTGTGTTTGATGCAGAGATTGTGCCTCAGCCTATCAGTATTGAGGATTGTGGAGAAAGCTGTCAACCTAGTGAAGAGCAAAAATTCAAATGATTTGCTGGCTTGGGTAAGAAATCTATTCTTTAGGTTTCTACAACCTTCCTGTTGTGTGGTATTTCACACCATCATCCTGAATGTAATTGAAAGATGATTTAGACTGCTAGGGAGAATTGAGGGATTCACGCAACTCTGAAAATATCTGTGGGAGAGTGTTGGGGGTGAGTACTGTGTTTCTTTTTAGTTTTGCAGTGCAAAATTATTTTGGAGAGTTAATTTAAAATGGAGATTTCGGATGTAACAGACATACGTACCCTAAATGCAAGGAGTGCGTGCACAGACACACATAGACAAAGGAAATAAACGTTTTGATTTCATTTTTTTGTTTGCTGTAACGAACATTCTAGACATTGCTATACTGTAATGTCTTGCTACTTTGGAAACTGAAGTTTTTTCATGTTTGCTTATTTGATGTTCCCTTTTTTTCCCCTCTGCTTACTCTGAGGAGGGTGTTCCTGGGTTGGTCTTTGTGACTTTTGAAACAAAGCTTGGGTGGCATCTACCGAGTACAATGTGCTGTTGTTTTGTAAAAGAGATGCTGAATATCTGTTTTTTCTTTTCCAGATGAGCTGACTCAGATGGAAACATCGTAATGGAACCTACAGACAATCAGAGAGGCAAAAATGGGTAGGAATTAATTTGATGTAATCCTGGCTTCCCAGGTGCTGTGACAAATCTTGAGATGGTTTAAAACAAATAATCCCCCCCTCAGTGCAAGAATCGTAATGACTGAGTGGGAGAGGAGGAGTTTCAAATCTAACATGCTGTCTTCTACCGAAGAATTGATGCCTTTTGTAACTTGAATCTGTTGTGAAATGAACAGTGTTTGACACTGGGTCTCAATGGGACCCTCATGTAGACATGGCGCTTAGGGACATGGTTTACTGGTGGACTCAGTAGCGTTAGGTTAATGCTTGGACTTGGTGATCTTAAGGGTCTTTTCCAAGCTATATGATTCTCACTAGTGAGAGTGGCCCCTTGTCCTGTGGAAACTCTACTCATCCCACGGAGTTCAGGTGTTTGCTTACAGCCCATCATGCCTTGATCTCTAGTGTGCCAGCCCGGTTGCTTCATATCCTGTCCTGTTTGCACCCTCAGTGTAGCTGGGGGCAACATTGCCATCCCAGTGATCTGCATGAGGCAGCCCAACCCTTAAACAAGCATTTCTGCACTCTTAATGCATTTGAATTGAGAAAGGCAATCCTGACCTGACTCAGGGCTCTGAGTCTTGCAGGTTGTCCTGGTTTTGGCTGGGATAGAATGAATTTTCTTTCTAGTAGCTGGTATAGTGTTATGTTTTGGGTTCAGCATGAAAATAATGTTGATAACACGTTGATGTTTTCAGTTGTTGCTAAGTAGTGTTTATACTAAGTCAAGGGTTTTTCAGCTTCTGATGCCCAGCCAGCAAGAAGGCTGGAGGGACACAAGAAGTTGGGAGGGGACGCAGTCAGGGCAGCTGACCCAAAGTGGCCAAAAGGACATTCCATACTATGTGATGTCATGCCTAGTATATAAACTGGGGGGAGTTGGCCTGGTGGGGGATTGCTGCTCAGGAACAAAGTGGGCACCGGTCGGCGAGTGGTGAGCGAGTGTATTGTGCATCACTTGTTTTGTATATTCCAATCCTTTTATTATTATTGTCATTTTATTATTGTTATTATTATCCTTATTAGTTTCTTCCTTTTTGTTCTGTTGAACTGTTCTTATCTCAACCCATGAGTTTTACCTTTTTCCTTCCGATTTTCTCCCCCATCCCACTGGGTAGGGGAGAGTGAGTGAGCAGCTGTGTGGGTGCTTAGTTGCTGGCTGGGGTTAAACCATGACACAGGTACACATCTTTGGAAGTTTGGGCAATGAGGGTTTTACACTTAGACACCTAACTTGCAAAATTGATTTCTCCCTCTCCTTCCCCCCGAGGGGGGTCAGTTTTCTGCAGTTCCCATTTCTTTCTTATTTAGCTCTTTACAACTGCCAGTATGCTTTATCCTCATACCATAGGCCGATGTTTTCCACTATTATACATGCCACCCTGAGGCATGAAAGGACAGTGATCGCTACACAGTCACATTAAGGGGGGAGGCATGGGTGGACAGAGATATTGCGAAGACACCCAAACTCTGTACTGCATCTCCTCTGCTATCACTCTCCAAAGTACATCTGACTTCCTAATTAATTTTTTTTTGGCAATACAAGGCAAGGAATGGATTTAAAAAAAAAAGAATCAGTTTTTCGATGGCTTCTGGTTGGAATACTGTGTATAGCAGCATGATCAAAAAGCAAACCAAAATCACAGGCATTTACTTGCTCAGTGTCCTACATACCTCTCTGCCTCATCTAGGGATTGGATCGCCACAAAATGAATCTGACAGCTGTAGTGAATCTGAAGGGTACATTGTGTTCTGTACGTAGATGTTATCTTGATTCAATTGGAATATAAATCAGGATATTTAACACTCTTCACAGTGTGGTTTCTGACAGCTCCAGTGCCAAAGCCAACAAGGACTATAAACTTCTTTCTGTTGTTTTTAACTGCTTGTGAAAGTTCATACTGGTTATGGAACATTTTAAGGCATTCAGAGTGATAAGTGAGTAACGCCAAGGAAGATGATGGAAATGCTCCTGATGGCTGCCAAAAACTAGTAGGGTGCAGTCTCTAGTACAGTCTGGTTCCTGGGAGAAGGTGGTTTCTTTTTTAAATGTTTCTTTCAGTTTAAATATTGAAGGACAAAGGGTTGTTTTCCTCTCTTTTCTCAGAAATATTTGATTCCTAACATCTGTAGAGAAATTTTTCAGAACAGGCTGCATCCAACTTAGTCTTCTGTTGTTAAAGTCGAAATATTCTTTTGGTTATATTCTTCCCTGCCCTTCTTTTCAGTGTTGTACTCGGCTCAGTTTCTTTCCTTTGCCCTTGCTGCTCCTCTAGCCGCACTGTAGTTATGGCTGTGTGGGTTAGACCTGGGGAAATCTAAGTGCTTTTCATGATTTGCCCAGCAAGGATGTGCTGCTGGCAGTCAGCTTTGGTTCTGGAAAGTGCTAAGTTTAAGAAGGTGCTATAAAGCAAGCCTGTGGAGAAGTGTTTTGCTGAATCAGGGTCAACAGAGTTTTGCTGCCTCAGCCTTCTTCAGACTTGCTATTGCTTACAGCGCATAGCTTCATTTACCTTGTTAAACTGGTTTTTGTGTATGCTTGCGTGTATGAGTTTCTGAATTTTGCTTGCTTTCCAACTGTACGTTAGAGGCAGGAATTTGGGGATAAGAATAATCTATCTCCTTTCCTCCAAATATGTGGACCCCTTAAAATTCTATGTTTTGTAGTTTTAACCTGTGCTTTACAGTAACAATGCATGTATTTGTTGTGCAGCTAGTTCCTCCACTACTGGTGGAGAAAGACACAGGAGCATCAAGCCCTTGACAGGTTTGTGTAGAGTTTGGGATTGACAGAATGTAAGCAACTCTTTAAGGATTAACCTCTCTGCAGACATGCAGCCTCTGGTTTTCTGCAGAGGTAGCAAGGACATGCAAGGAACAAGGGTGCTGACAGCCGGGGAGGCTCGTGGGACTGAGATGGTAGGAATTGTCCTGCTGGTCTGAGGCAGCAGAGCCTTTATGGAGTGTGATCCTTGCCTTCTGACCTGGTGCAGAAGTCTCCTTTGCAAATGAAAAGGCTGCTTCAGGCCAGGAGTCACAACATCCATTTGACCCTTTTCACCTCGAAATGCAAAGGACTCGTCAGTGGCAATAAATGGCAGTGGTAAGATGGATTTCTTGTCAACAGAGCTGGGAGAACAGTCAACAGAGCTGGGAGAACACATTTTAATTAAAGGACAGCAGTGACTCTTGAAGACTGACAGTAAGGGGGTGTGTCTAAAAAACCCGACATGGTACAGTGCAATGAGATGTTTTGAAAAGCCTGGTAAGGACATGGATTTTACCTGTTTCTGGGTATAAACAAATAAATGTTTTACTTTCCAGCAAATACATTTCAGGAAAGCTTACTGTCTGTGTATTTAATGATTTTAACACAGCTTGGTATCTGTTCCTTCTTCATTAGTACTCTATGCTTGGTTAATTCTTTCACAATACTGTAAGTTTCTCGGATTTGTCCCAAAACTTAATGGATTATCATATATTTATGAGTATAATGTAATACTGCATTTTTTCCTGAGTTAAAGGATGCTGTATTCTCCTTTGAACAGTCCCTGATTCAGATTTGTTGGAATCTTGCAACAAAAGCTAGGTACTGATTGCTGTTTTTAACATTTTTTCTTTTTTTTTAATTGATTGTTTTATTTTATTGATTGTTTTATTTTATTTAACACTTCTTGAAAACAAAGATGTGCAAAGATTTCTTCAATAATACCACCCCCATGCATGCCCACCCAACCCCTTAAATAGCATTATAACAGAAAAGGCCCAGGAGCAACTAAATTTCATAGCAGGTAAAAAATTATTAACTTAAAAAATGGCTTCCTCGAGCTGTGTGGAGATGTGGAAAACTTTCAGATGCTTCAGGAGGAATAAGCTGAATAGATGAACAAGGCTGGAGATAAAATACCATGTCATTACTTTGAAAATCCATGGGTGTGTGAACTGAGTAGTACTGAACCATCACTCATGTATGGTAGGCATTATTAGTGGTGAGCAAAGAGATACCAATCTTCCTTCCGTAGGAGTGCCAGACCCTCTTGTAGGTGCTGTAGGTACTGTTTTTGGCAATGTATCAGCATCTGCACCTTATCTGAAAATGTTGTTCCTTTATGCTTGAAACTTCCAAGTCTTTTTTTTTTTTTCCCTTGTAAATCTCAGCTTCCTTTTGGTCAACGTGTCCAGATATGGGTAGGTATATGGCCAGGTGAGATGGTGCTGTGTACATAAAATGCACATAATGTACCCACATCCTGTGCTTTACCACTGATGCCTCAGGTCCGTAGTCTGGCATTTTCAGGAATTCAAAATTAGGAAACAGTGTCATCGAGGTTGCCTGCACACCTTCCTTTGTTTTTTGGTTGGATTTGCGTTTCTATGCAGTGTTTAAATCACAGGCTTCATCTCTGGAGAACTCCATTCTCATTCAAAGCATAGGTAGATAAGAATGGATCTTCTAAAATCAAAATGCTTATAAATAGCTTAAATACATATGGGATTATGATCACCTGTAGGAAGCTTTTCCTGTTACCTTTTTAAGTAGTATTATTTTGGTAATCCTCATCACCTCAGGAGTGCATTTCTGAGTTTATGATGAGCTGAAGACTATGAAAAGCTTATTTTATTGGTTTGCTTTGTTTGTGTTTTACTTAATGGAGACGGTTCCCTTTATTTGCATACGTCTTTCAGAGACAAGGACCTGAAAAAGGGGAAAGTTGTATCCCTGATCGGTGAATAAAAAAACAGGTGGGAAAAGCTGCAGTCTGCTAATCTTGAAAACAGATGTAAGGGAGGGGTCTACAGCTGACAGGGCATATTCTGACAGAAAGCTTTCTTCGGGGAAACACTGATTTGTCAGACTCAAAATGTTCCACAGGAGCTTACCAGTTTTCATCAAATTTTCCAACAAAAATGGCACAATTTTGTTCTTAGGGCAGCTGGTGAGCCACAAACCAGAGGTGGGGAATACGAGGCCTCTTGGCTGTCCCCTTGGTCACGTGTCTGAAACTTTAAAAGAAGCATCAGAATGTGGTACTTGCTTCATGTGAAACGTTTGTGGCATAGGATTTCTGAGGCTTTATTCTGGGTGGGATGTTCAATGCTCTGCCCCACCCCCCTTCCTTAAAAATGGAAAGTGGCTGCCAGCACAGCTCAGGAATTATTACTTATCCCTGTTAGGAGAAAGCAGGCACCTGCCTGCGTTGGCTCTTTGGAAAACCCCTGTAAGTAGGATTGTTGGGATGTTTTAGAAAATCTGAAAGTAATACGATGTTGTTCAGTTCATTATCTTCCTTGTTAAAGTTTTGACAGAGAGAATGCTCAGTTTGCTTTTGTTTTAAAATTCCTTTTATATCTTCAGCAAACTTGAGATGCTGTTTTCCACACATGACGCTTCCAGTGTTCTTTGCCTTTTCTTTCTCTGAAGATACCTTCCTAGGAAAGGAGAACAAAAAAAGCCCTGTGATTCAGCAGCAGTATGTTGTTATATCACTGTGAGCAGCACTAGGGTAAGTCTAGTCCTACTGTCCTAGTCTCCTGGTCCTTTCCTGCTTCGGTTCCTCATACTGTTTTTCCTCTCTTCCAGTAGTTGGCAGGATCTTGATATTCCCCACCTGTGCTGTGTGATAATTTTGCACTGAGGTTTCAGACAATTTCGAGTATTGATTTTACCTACAAGTTCTTTTCAGGGGGTGTGTGTATGAGACAGATGCACTCACCCCCCCCGTAACCAAACTAGCAGTAGTTTTGTACAGGCTCCAAAGGAGGTAGAGGCCTGAGCTGTAGCCGGGCCAAGAACTCCTCTAGGAAACCCACAAAGGAGCAGAGCCCAGTGAGCACTGATGCATATGGGCTTGGAACACTGCGATTAACACATGAATAGTGGGTGGTTCTTCCAAGAATCATTTATGAGGAACAAAGCAAGCTGTGGGTACAAGGAGTCTTGTGCATACCTCCCCCATTGTATGCAATTTGACTATGAGCCAAGCACTTTATCCCATAAATATGACAGCCTAAGTGAGCCTTCTTTGAGCTCTCCCTGCTAGGCAGGATGGCCGCATGGCAGTGATCTCCCCTTGAGATGGGACGCCTCTCAAGGTTGCACCTTGAAGCAATGAGATCTTTTACCAACGACAGATTGTTGGATGAGCCCAATTTGAATTCTCCCTGCATGGCAACTGGACTGAACGCCAGGCAGCTCTCCCCTTCAGCAGGGATGCCTCTCAATGTTAAGAGATATTAGTCATTTAGCTTAAGTAAGTTTTAAACAGAATTAATCACTTCGAGTTATAATGTGTGATTTAGTATGCTGTTTGCTTGGCTTTACTTACTTAGCATGAGTAGCTAGATTTGCTGAAGCCTTAGGCCGCAAGCTGTAAACTTTCACCTAGATTTACTGAGCCTGTACCTACTTAAGCAAAACAGGGGCCTCCAGAGCCAGCACAAACCAGAAGATAAGGAGGCAACAACTGTCAACAGCAGCTGCAACTAGGCAAGATAACGGCCTGTCTGGAGACAGTGAAGGAATCCAATAAAGAGTCAGAAGATCCTGGACCAGAATCACTATTGGACCAGAGGGTGCGTGGAAGGCGTGTGAACAGTGCCTGAGGGGCGGGTGAATAGTCTCTAAGGGTATAATTGCCCAGAGATTTCTTTGTTCAGTGTTCCTCTCTGGAGGCACCCAGCTCGAGCTGATCCTGCTGCTGTATGAGTCTATTACATTATTTATTTTTATAAGATTCCATGCCTCGGACTCTGCTTTGGGAAACCTAGGGTTTGAACTTCGGAGTGAACTAACACCATATGTCTGGACAGAAGGCACTTCTTTAACATCAAGGTTTGAGATTCCTTACCTGAGACTAAGAGATCCTTCCTTACCCAAGGCAGAGAGACCCCTTACTTGCAACAGACCCTCGGTAAGTGACTGATAGCATGCTGAATGAATGTCTAATGAAATCTATTTAGCTAATTCCATTAGCCATAAACTGTTGACCAAGTCTGGGACTAAGTCTGGATCCAGCCACACGTAGACTCCTCTCTGAGAAGGAGTTTAGAAGGCAAGGGGGTCCACTCTGAACCTTGTGACTCATCCATCGGGAGGGTCTCCCTTTCCGTTTTGCATCTGTGGTCTCTGTGTAAATCATTCTAAATCGATTCTAATTCAATTTTCCTTTGTATGTTTTTTGCATGTAGTTAGTAATAGAGTGAACCTTGCCATCAAACTCTGTTTACAAATTCATGTTAAAATCACATTTGCTAATACTTTTGATGGTGATTCTTTAAGTGTTCCAAAACACTCCTCTGTGACAGTGTCACTCCATGACATTATGGTGACATTGTTCATCCTTTTTAACAGTTGATATTAATCTACTTTTAATTTTAATTCACTGTTAAACCAAACTCATTGTGACACAAATTGGGGGAAGGGAGGAGACCATTATGTAAAGAATACCATATATCAAGATTTAGATGATTTAAGTAAGGTTCAGGTAATAATATAGTGACAAAGGCAAGATTTCCCGGGGTGCTTGCCTTTACCCATCTGTTAGTTTCTCTACTAGCTTTGCCACTAAGTGCTGTTCTGTAAATACAGCACGGTCCCTAGAAGTCATTTTGCAAGCAATGAGATAGAGATTTGGAGATGAGCAGAAGGTAATGACTTCTGCTGCATTTGTTGCTCAGATACTGCCTAATAAAATAGCCTTTCTGCCAGGTACAGCCCCAGATATCAGGGCCTGTAGCACAGCATCACCACTGCAGGGGCCTCAGACCAGCACTGTGCTTTTCATGGCACTGGCACTCTGAGAAGGCTGTGTCTACCACCCACTCAGGATAGTGCTGCTGCTGCTGCAAGACGCCCAGCTGAGCTGTGGACTGAGAGGAATGAGGTAGAGGCTTCAGGAACAAGGCCCAAAGAGCTTGTTACGAACGTTAACTTCCTTTCTTCTGTAAGCAGGTGTTTCACTCCCAGGATAGGTTTGTCCTGAGGACTAACAGTGGCTTCTAGGTGGTTCGTGGTCATGTCTTGAAAGACTGTATCATCATTGCTTGGGTGCCAGTGATATTAACATTTCTTAATTTTTGAGTGCTTGCCTTTGCAAAAATAATAGCATCCTTTTCATCACAGTCATCTGTTTAAGGGGTATGTTAAAAAAAAAGGCCAGCAGCTATTTCTATGCCACAGTTTTATTTGGTCACCCTTTTGATTTACCTGCAGGTTTGCAATCTCTTCAGAGCCTCAGCAGAAGTCTCTGCTGTATACTTTGAAGAAATTGATGGTAGGCAGTCCTCACCTGGCAGCGTGAAGCAGGGTTAGATTTTCTTGTACTGTCTCAGAGAGTTTCATAGGCATTTGTGAGATGAGCACTGAAATACAGAAGTTGAATAATGGCATGGAGGTTTGTCTCCTTCTGCCTTATTTCCTCACAGTCCTTGTTCTCTTGGAAAGACTCTGTGCTGCTTCCAGTGCAGGTGTGTCACCTTGGCACAGCCTTGTATACCTTAGATCAATGCAGAAGGCCTTGCCATAAAGCCAACACCCTGTTAAACATCAATCCCTTTTCACAATACTGGAATTGAGAAGCACTTGAACAAGTGTTTTTCAAGGAGGGCAGGTGGAAAACTGCTAGAAACTTTTGATGCAAACAAAGCATCTTGTTCTTGACATTTTTTCCTGGAGAAAGCTTAGCTGTTGTAGCAAATCTATATAAAATATTTTTTTCCATTATCTGTTGTTCTGCCCAAAAGAGCTTACATTAATTTTATTTAATCTTCAGGGAGATAACCTGTATGGAAATCTCCAGTCTGAGCTATCTGGATTAAGAAAACTTGTATGATCAGCTGGAGAGGGTTTTAAAACAAAAAGCAGCTCTGCCTCATATTTGTTTATCCCTTTTCCTTGGCCTTTTTTGCCACTGGACAAGAATGATGCCCATGTGTTAGTACATATGGTGGCAAGTGGAGCTACACTTGTAGCTGGTGTCATCTTAGGCACTACTGTACTATAATAAATAACAGAAATTAAGCTAGTGATAGGTCAGATTAATGCTTTAAGAGGGGGAAAATGCATTTTGTGGTCAAAAGTGAACGAATATCATAGAGTCATGGAAGAGATGGGAGGACATGTAAAGGAAGTGGGTGGTGTTTTCTGATCTTTTCATACCTTTGTTGGAAAGAATTTGCAAGGTAGAAACAGTGAAAGTGCTTATATGACCTAAAGAACCTCCTCCTCCTGCCCAATTTAAGCATTCCTAAAGTAGAATAAAACCTACATATATTGCATAAGTCTATCCACATACGTTAGGGGTTTCTTGATTGTTTTCATTATGTTCTCCCCTTCTCACATCCTAGGGAAGAGGTAGCAGTGATCTCTTACTGCTTATTGATCCTGAAACTATCAAATAAAAATTGAATTGCATTCAGTATAATATTCAAAATGCTGGCTTCTCCCATGACTACGTGATTGTGTATGCAGTGAAATATCTTATTAAAGCTTTGAGTCGTTAAGGAATGTGTGTTTAAACCTCAGAGCACATAGCAAATGTATGCAGCAGTCTTGTATCAAGTGTGTGTGTAGCTATATATAATGTTGGCTTACCATATTTCACTGCATAAACTTTTAAATGCCATGATATTAGATGGTGTATATATGTCCACATCTAGCACTAAAACCTGCTACCAGACAGAATAAGACAAATCACATTCCTTAAAATTTCCTAAGCAGTGTATCTGTGCAGCCTGTACAGACAAAAGCTTTGTTTAGTATTGGAGACAAGGAAGAAGTCCAGAAGTATATAATGTTTAAAGTTTTCTTGAACAGAGAGCAGGTTCCAGCCTGGTTAAGTACTGGCAAAGGGCTGAAGATATCCCATACTGCTCTGTTAGTCTCTTCATACTGGATTGAAGCATCCAGCTATGTCTTCAGAAAGTTTGAAACTGATCTCATGGAAAGGAAACTGACCCTTTTATTTGACTGTGGGCCCTGGTCCAAATTAATTTCTAGTCAAGCAGAAGATTTGATGTGCGGTCAAAGTCTTGATATTTACCTAAGTGCTTTGGGAGCCTAGAGTACTTAGCATTCCCTTCATCTGGGGAGGTGGAGTGGAATTATTTGAAGTTTAGGTCTTGGAGAGAGAAATGCTGAATATCATCTCTGTCACAGGATTTCTGCTGGGTAGACATGAAGAAATTTGATTGCCTGCTTTGTGCATACACTTACCCATCTATACAATGTGAATATTTTGTGATGTTTAGCAATATTTTGTAGCAGCTTTGATTCAAGTGCAAAATATCTTCTAACATATAGGAAATAGTTACAGCCTGTGTGTTTGAGTAGCTGTGGTAAAAACCAGTTAGCAGGTTCTCGGAGACGTGTGGATTCCACAGGTTTTAGCAAGTTGTGGGAACTGTGGGGTAGCCAAAAGTGTCATTCCCCATGTTGGTATTTTGCATTTGCAGTGCTGGATGTGCACAGTGTTCAACTAAGTATAGCAATGCATTTTTGTTTCTTTGTTTAAACAGCAGAATGGCATGTTAGAAGAACCTTAAATTTGCTAGCTTGGTAGAGCTTTCTTCCTATCAATAGCTTACAAATCTTCGAAAGTACTGTAGTGGTCTAGATAGATACAGGGGGAAAAAAAAAATCCCAAACTTGATGATGAAACTTTGAGATAGAGGCATAGATTTCAACTTGTTTCCTTTTTCTGCACAGTATCCTTTCTTTCAAAAAGGAGAGTTTTGTTACTGTTTGCATGAAAGATATAAGTGAAGAAGACTAAATGAATTCTAAATTACATTACTTTTAAAAAGTGGATAGTCTTAAATAATTAAATGCTTCCCTTTCCTTTTTCCTTGTTTTCTAATCTCTTCAGCTGAAATTGCAGGAGGTAATTACATATGTAACTCTCCAGGGCAAATAGGATCTTTGCTTTTGTTTGGAAAACCCCTCCGAAATGTTGCTGGATGTGCAATTTTGGTACTGATATTAGTATGTTTAATTCTCAGTGCTTTTGGTTATACTTAGTAAGAACTTTCTAGCAGCAGTTAAATATATTCTCTTCTCTGAAGCTGTCAGTGCCTCAGCATTATTATTATTTTCCACAGCTTTTCATAGGGGCAAGAATCAAGTTCCTTCGAGTGACATGTGAGCTTGAGAGAGGATGTGGGATTTTTTTTTTCTTTTTTTTTTTTAACTCATGATTTCAAATGCTATCATTAAGCCCTAAGAAGAAAAGCAGCACGTGTTTTGAAAGCTGCAGTTACTCTTACTTTCTTTTTGGTAGCATACATTGCACTGAATCCCAGACTTTGCTATGGCAGACTGAATGTCCTGGTGAACAAGATGAACAGGAGCCATCAGTGTGCCCCTGTAGCAAACCACTGCCTGGGCTGCAGTAGCAGGAGGGTGGCTGGCAGGACAAGGGAAGTGAATCTTCCCCCCTGTCCAATGCTGGGGAGACCACGGTCCCTAGTAGAGGAAGGACACTAAGATGCTACAGAAAATTCAGTGCAGAGCTACCAGGACAACCGGGCTGGAGAGCACACAGTGGAGGAGAGGCTGACAGCTGGGTTTGTTTTCCTGGGCAAGAGAAGGACGAAGCAGGGTTTATTCCTGCCTGTTGCTGTCTGGTGGGGGTAGAGAGCAGGCAGGAGCAGACTTCTCTCAGATGTGAACAGTGAAAGAATGGGAGGCAACAGATGCATTTTGCAACACAACAAATTACAATTAGATAGTAAGAGCAGGGGCCCAGAGAGATTGTAGGGTATCCAGCCTCAGTGCAACTTGATAGAAGTTGATTGTGCTTAGAGGGCAGAAGTTGGATTAACTGATGTCTGGATATCCCAGGCACTTAAATTATTCTGTGATTCTGTCTTGCAAAATAAAAAAAAAAGGAAAAAAAAACCCTAAACTTCATAAGACCTGCTGTCAATTTATATTTTGTTTACATTAAACCATTTGAAATATGTATTTAAGAAGGCCCAGTTTCTTGCACCCCCAAGTGACAGCCCCTTTCTTCCTTCCCTCATTGCTAACTCGACAAAATGTGGCAGGTGATAAGGAGAGACCAGAAATGGTCCAAGGACTGGGGTACTCCTCTGGGATGTGAAACTTTTTTTTTTTTTAAGGTTGGTGAGAGGGGAAATGTTTCACCTGAGAAGAGTTAGGCATTTGTGAATCCAGCTCCAGCAGTGGTAGCCCCCACAGCAGTGGGGTTTTTTTCTTGACTGTAAAGTGCTGAAACCCTCCTGCTTAAGCTGCTCTCCTAATGGCAAAGGCTTGCACATCGTGTATCTGCGTATCATTCCTGCCTCGCCATTGCTTTCTTTGTTCATTTGGCCCTTTCCTATCAGAAAAGAGGCATGAGGGTAGGGTGCAGTTCCTTGGGGTTGTGTCTTACCTGAAAATGATAAAAATTCCCTGATGAGAAAATCAATTAGTTCAGTTTCAACAAAACAAAAACACTTAAAAGACACAAAAAGCCCCCTCCAGGTTATGACACAGTTGAAGGCAACAGCAAGAGGATGTAGACAGGAATTTTCTAGCTTGTTTTTCTGTCGTACCTCGCAGAAGAGTTTTAATTCATACAATACAGTGAATGTCAGAATGGTGAACTCCAGACCAAGAGTTTAGATGACTGGAGTGATTCTTCAAAGAAAGCCAAGGGGAAAACAAGACAAAACTATCATTTTTGCCATGTGGGGTAAACTACATATTACAAACCTGGCTGAAAGGTCTTGTGGTCACCAGTATCAAGTTATTGGAGCTAAGAGTCTGAATTAGGCTTCTAGGGAAAAGAGAGATGCTGTGCTTTCTTCTTGACAGAGCTCTAATATTTCTACAGTGCTATGAATTTATAAAATCTGCTAAATAAGAAGTATTAGCTACCAACATTAGCAACTCTAATACTGGTAGTTAGTTTGCCTCTTTGAAGACCCCTGCTGCAATCTGGGATGCTTGTCTTCCCTTCTAGGCTTTGCTGTTGGCCACCTGGGTGATGCTGGGCAAGTCATGGCACCCATCTTCTGCACCCTGTTCATAACCTGATGAGATTGATACTGGTCTCTTTGGAGATGCCCTTATTAAACAGTGTTGTGTGAGGATTTCATGTTAATCTTGTTACCTCCACACCACAGGACATACACAGTAATCATCTCTTGCTGCCTTCTGCACTATCTCATTTACATATGAAATTTGCATTAAATAGCTACTTCTGTAAGCTTAAAGTTTAAAAAATGCGTATGCGAGTGAGTGTTTGTGTTAAGTGTGAAATGTATGCTCTGCTGGGAGTTAGGAGTTTTGTGTTACAGTTGCTGTTTCCAGTGAGGAGTGTCTGCTGCTTGGATAACTTGCTCATTTATTATTTTGTCGAGCCCTCGTGGGTTTCTTTATTTGTTAATTGCTGTGAAATTGTCATCTTGTCTTCAGAGATGATAGTGGTTTTACCGGCACTTTTAGGACGTTAAACGATTTCTCAAAATGCTGGGTGTGGGTTTTGGTTTTGTTTGTTTGGGTTGGTTTTTGAGGGTGGTTTTTTGGAGTTCATAATAGACATTGTCCATTATCAAGGTGACACCTCAAATCCCCAGTCACTTATGAGCAGCTGAGTCTGTGATTATCTGCTGTAACAACGGTATTATCCACTTACTTTATAATCAGAGCCACTTGTTGTTTTGTGGTTTTCTATTTACAATCTTTCCTTTTTGGGCAAAGACAAGGAATGGGAAAAACCCAAATATTTTTAAACTATGTACTTAAAATTATACGCTTGTAGAAGCTTTATATAAATGGCCTTTTAGAATTATAATTTATTATTTTCCATGAACGGGGTATAAACTCTTCTCCTGGTATCTGCTGAGTACTTTGACGCAAGTTGTGCTTTAAAACAGAAAATTAGGGGGAATGTAACGTTGCAGTGTCGGTAGGAATCTTAGCTCTATATAGTCTGCTGAGAAAAGTTGAACGGATCTTGGATAAATGTTTTAACCAAGCATTCAGCAGGCAAATTCCTGGTTGAAAGGAGTTGCAGTAGTTTCATTGTGCCAAGGAACACCCAGAGCAAAGGACAGGTACTGCTGCTTTCTGAGCGAGTCTACAAACCGCGGTCAGGACCAGAGCCCAGAAGAAATTGCGTAACATATCCATCCCCNNNCCCCCCCCCCCCCCCCCAGTTTCTCAGCTCGCAGTTTCAAGCCTGGGCACCTGCATGTTTAGTAGCGTACTCAGGCTCGCGTTTGCGACATCTGTGTGACGGATGGGATTCACGCGTACATCTAGGTTCTATGCCCGCTTTGAAAATTTCCGGAACCCCTGTGAGCCGTTTTCTCGTTTCTCCACAAAACCGAAGGAGAAAACCCCACAGCCCCTGGGATGCGGCAGGTGGCCGGGAACCGGCGCGCGGCGTAGCCTCCGCAGCCACCGCACCTCCCCGTTTCTCGCGCGTGCTCTTTCTCTCCCGCCGTTCCCTCCGCGCGGCTCCCGCCGAGCCCCGGCTGCGCCTCGGGAGAGGGAGGCGGGTTGCGGAGGCCTGCGCTCGCGCACCGGGGGTGGGGGGCCGCGGGCCCGGGCTCGGTCTCTGTCAGGGACCACCCCAGCACGGCGGGGCCGCGGCGGCCACTGGCTCCGGCCCGCGCCCTCCCAGCCCAACCCTTCAGTTCTGCCCCGGCGGAGCGGCACGTCCGTTTAAGGAGGTTGGGTCGTACCATGAAAACCTTGCTAAAGAGGGGTAGGTGTGCGCGCTGCGGGCGCCCGGGCTGTGTGAGGTGCTGCGAGGCCCGCTGGCCAAAAAGCGGCAGAGGCAGGAAAGAGCAGCCGGCCCCGGCGGCGTGCGGCGCTGACGCTCGCGAGCTGCCAGGCGGCCCTTGGCTTTTCGGCGGGGCTCTGCGGTCCCCCCCCCCAGCTGCAAGTTCGAGGGCCGCATCGCCCTCCCTGCCGGCCGGGAATGCATCGAGCCGGGGGAGGGCCCGGGTGCCCGGATGTCGATCAAAATGAGTGTAACCCAACCCTGCGCTAGCCAGCCCGGGCTCGGGCAGCGAGGGGCTCAGTGACATTTCAGGGGGACACGTTCTGCGGAGCCGGGGAGCGGGCAGGAAGGCAGCCGGCAAATGGAAGAGAAGATTTTGGCAGGGGGGTAGAGCCTGGACAGCTGGGGAAGGAGCTCATGGATAGAGGACGCTTGGCAGTATAGACTTCACGATGGCTGCCCAGTCGAGGTATGGCATGAAATAACTTTTATCGCTGTTGGTGGATTTCACGGAGGTCTGTTCATAGTCCGGTGGTGTTAATGATGCTCTCGCTCGTTTTCGGACACGGCTTGCTGTTGATTTTCACGCTGTGCTTCACAGAAACGTGTGTGGAGACACGTCCTGGATAGATTTTGTTCACTGAAGTGTCCACTACCTCCTCGCAGCTTAAACTTTCTTTTAACAGGAGAAACAAAGTCTCGATTTCTCCCTGACAAGTCTCTCCCTATCGAACAAGTTAATAGCTCTTTGAAACTGATTTTCTTCCTTCTTGTGGACTTGTCTATTATTTGTTTGGGTTTTTTCCCCTGTAACCAGCCTAGTGTAAACAGGTTTCTGTGACTGCTCACAGCAATATTTTAAAAGGTAAATGGTTTATATTTCGTTGCATTGGAGAGCTGGCTGTATAAAATGGGAGCAGGTTCTGTCTGCTTGTGTGCAAATCTGCGGGATAGGTGGGAGGGTAGAAAATGGTTGTAGAGTATGAAAAAGAATGATCCAATGTAGCTGCTGTCAGGGAGCAAAATTCAAGCAAATATACCAAGCTTGTTAAATACTTTTCAACTAACCGTTTTTAAAGAAACAACTTCTTGCCTGCTTTTGGGAGGGCATCCTGTCTAAAGTAAATTTCACACTCAGCATGGGGGAGGCAGCTTTTCTCAAGTCATAGTACTTGATGAAGCAGAGCTATTTAAGGTACCTGTTAAATGCCTTTTAGCTTTTATGATACTTTAACGGGTATTTCAGAAATGCTGAAGAGAGAAATTCCTTCTTTTACTCTTTAGTCCCATACCAAACAACCACCCTGTGCTCCCCTTTTCCTCCAGGCAGAGGAAAAAAAAAAAAATTAAAATGGTGGCATATCCTACACAGAAGTTTGGCACTTGCAGTGTATTTTCACAGTGGTGCTTTTCTGCAGGTTTGAAGCCAAGAGCTGGCTTTAAATTACAAACTGCAAATGACAGAGCCCTGAGGTTTGGGGAGGAAGGACGGGAAGATTGATTGCTTCGTTAACAGCTGAACTCTTCTGTAGCTCTGACTGCCTGCTCTCTTTGCGTGTGGGGAGACTGGGAGTACTTAACAAAGAGGCAAAGGTTTAATTTTTCAGCATCTTTTTTTTCCTTTGTATGATCACTTACTTGCATGATTTACTGGCCTGCATTACCAGTGCATTGCTTTAATAGGCCCGCACACTAAGAGAGGATACAGCATAAATCTTAGTGCTGCTGGCTGGCCTTGAAGCTTGGCTTCGCTCCAAGGCCAGGGACGTGCTTGATGTCTCAGAGGTTGCACAGCCATTCTCTTGGGTGGTAGGAGGGCACATGGGAGCCAGGCCCCAGCAGTAGCCCCCAGCCTCGGCAAACTGGCCGAGAAAGGGCAAGGCTGGCACTGGGGTCAGCAACCCACATCCCTAACCTGTAAGGTGGATGGCGCAGAGAATAAAGTTTTATACATCGAGTGGTTCAAACGGAAAGTGAGGAAAATGGACCAAGGGTTGCATTCATGATGCTGAGTACTGTGGGGTAGGTGAAAGGACTGTGGCCCACACCTACTGTTTGAGACAGGCACAGAGACAAGATGTGTGCCTGCCATTCTGTACCCTCCCTTCTCCTCCATCATGTGTTGGCTTTTGCGTTTGTCAGGATGCTGTCAGGCGCTCAAGCTGTAAAACTGTGTCAGAGCATTTCAGCGTAGTGAGTAAGAAGGTAACCTCTGTATGCCTGAAGATCAGTGTTAAAGTCTCTGATTATTGCTCATTTTAAGACATTTGAAAGAGTAGGAGTGAATATGAGTAGCAGAAGTGAACCTCTTGCAGGAGGGGCTACATTTGCCAGAAAGCGTGATGCTTGTGGCACAGGTCAGCAGGGGTATCCATCTCAGTCCAAGAGATTTGTGCTTTGTGGATGCATAGAAGCTTTTATTCAACAGTGAAGGATGAATTCATATTCACAATAAATAATTGGAGTTATATATACTGCATGGGACTGAGAGGCCATGTGTCCAGAATTTGTTTGCCAAAACATGTCAGAGGGTTTACTCTGCTAGGTAGCTGACAAAAGATGTGGGTGTGCTTTTTGTGTTCATTGGTCCTTTGTAAAAAAAATACAAACAATTTCTGTAAGCTCAGTAAATTACTGATGAGGTGGTATGGTACAGAGCACTGTAGCGTTTCGGGTATCACTCTGTATGAGGCCTTCGGGCACTCCTCCATCTGCTTGGGTTTGCTATTTCTCACATGCTGTATGTTTCAGCTAGTGAAAGGGATGTGACATTGGGGATGATGCTTGTTTGGTAATAAGAAAATCCTGCATCCTTTCTTGAGCTTCAGGGCTGTGATCCTGGGTAGCTCGCCTAGCATTTGGGTTCCACTGTTTTGAAGGGTGGAAGGGTAAGGAAAACAAGGTGATAAAACATGCCTGTTGCTGCTCTTCAGCATTTTAAAAACTGTAATAGTGGTGACTGAGAAACTGATGTGCTAATGGATGCCACAACATTTTTTAAAATAGTAAATCTTAAGAAATGATTATGTGGTGAGTTGGATATGTTTTTGTTTTGTCTGTTTGAGAATGATCAGCTTCTACCAGTGGCTGCTGTAAATAGCTTATAACTAGAGCCATGAGGTAGAGAAACTATCCTCCACTTAGTGTTGTTTTGTGTATAATGTAGATTTTCTTTTTTGTTCAAGTTGCTAGCTGAGCCGTAGGTTTGCAGCTGTAGCTTTCTATTCACTCACTTCTGGAACGCACAGATGATCTGATGCCTGTAGTGTCCTCAGGCAACAGGGCTTGTGTCAGGTTTTTATGGTATATTCAGGAACGTGTGAGCAGAAGAAGAATCGATCTGAATGAGGACAAGTTTACTTTCTTGTTAAATGTGGTGTGATATTCATCACATGCCATTCAGCTGCTCTGAGATATGGCAAGACCACTAGGAGGTGTGTGGGACAGACTGGCACCTGCGCTACCAGCTGCTACCAGCGGTCAGTGAGGCATGAGGATATGGCTCCTTAAGTGAGTGGTGGAGCCCATCTCTCTTCTGCTTCCTTCTTCATTAAAATGTGTGCTCTACTGCAGCAATTGGAAGCTGAGGATCTCTAGATGAACAGCTGCTTTTTTGAAGATGTAGGCTGCTTTTCTCAGGCTGGTTGGGATCATTTGAAATTTATCTGTAGACCCTGTTGGTTACCTATTTAAAATTGGTGGATAAATAAATACTTTGTTGTTATGGATGCTAAGAATTTCTAGGTGTCACATAACTTGCCTTTTGAAGTGGCCATGATTAGCATGATTGCAGGTATGCGGAATGAATGCAATTTCCTAATCTTTGTACATAGGTGAATACAGTGGCACAGTCAGAGCAACATGAAATCTGAGCGTTGTGCTGTCATCCCTGCTGGGCTTACCTTGCTCTTTCTCCCGAGTCAGCCCTGCAGGGAAGGGTAATGATAGACAGCAGTCTGGGAAGCCCTCTGTTTCCACCCACTAAAGCCAAGTTGTACCAGCTAAACCCAGAATAGTCTTGAAATGAGGCCAAACCACTCATTTTGGTAGGAAAAAAAAAAGGTGATGCTGCGCAGAAATAAAATGTGGCCATAACTGCATTTAAAACATGGTAAATACAGCAAGACAGTTTCTTCTGAAGGGAATAATAACACTGAGGCTTTTCCCCAAGGTGAAGCTATGTTGAATGATCCAGCTTGATTTCATTCCATGTCATTTCACAGCTTTCCAGGCCAGATCTAAAGACATGTTTCATAACTTGTTTGTTTCGTGGGTCCTGTTGATACAGGCAAATGCCGGTATTGGTGACGCTGCATTCCAGTCAGCTGATGAAGGTGAAGAAGGGATGAAACAATGTCTTGTTGGAGTTTACCTGTCTATTGAAAGCTAAAACATCCTGTGAACCCCCATCAGTTTTGCTCGTACACTGCTGCTAGCCCTGCCTGTAGAAATACAACCCTATTTTCTCCGGAACAGAATGCCTAGCTGATCCACAGCATGTTTTGCGGACTGTTGGGGATTTTCAGTTCACAGTTCCGTATTTCCTGGACTTTCTGAACCTGTAGTCTGTTGCTTTGGAGCAGGCCTGCAGCTGAAGCTCCCCCACAGAGAAGAGATGCTCACAGGGAAGTGGATTTTTCAAGTAGGTTTGTTGGTTTTTGGTTTTGTCTGGTGGTTTTTTGTTAATTTGGGGTTTGGGGTTTTTTTTCAGTGGGGGTTCCAGGTTGTAATAGGCCTGTGAGAACTTTGAAATCGTATTGTCATGGTATACATGAGCTGGTATAGAAGGGAATGTTTCCTTAGATCACGTAATTTCCTTGGGTCTGAATTTGCATTGTAGAGAGAGGCATCTTCTCCCTGCTTTTTATGAGAACATTATTTGCTAGATCAACTGTAAGATGCAGCACAAGTAGCAGGAAACAAGCTTTTAATGAATGGCATAAATTCTCCTCAGCACTTTCTTTCTGAGTGTAGGCATAGTGAATGATGGCACGAAGCTTTTAAATGCTTTTTAAATTCTAAAACAGTAGAAAAGCTGTCTCGGTAGTACATACAAATGCTACAAAGACATTGTTCTTCATGGGATGGACTACAGTGACGTGAGGAAGAGTTCTCCACTGAGTGCAGGGTGTCTTCCTAAGGCCTGGCTCAGGCACAGGGCGGTCAGGAGCACAGAGGCTGGTTTAGTGCCTAGCTCGCGGGCAATGTGACAAAAGAGTTACTTTACATTAATGTAGAGATGCCCGAGCCGCAAAAAAAATGGGGAAGTACTCATCCTGACTCATCCTGTTCAAGCTTGAACACAGCGTGGAGATTTTTTTTCCCTGTGGAATGTTACAGTGAAAAAAGTACTGGCTATGTTATGTTTTGCAATTTTGGCTGCTGCAGTTCATCTGGGTCCATGATAAAAATGAGAAGACACACGTAGCACTGGCTGGGGTGGAGCAGCTGGCTGGGGCAGATACTGCTACAAAATGCAGTGTTATCATAGGTGGATTAAGATAGAGCTGCATTGCTCCAGCAGAATGCTTTTACGGGGAACAAACAAGAGCTACTGCATGTGCTATGAGCAGATTTTCCACAGTTGCATATTCACAGACAATTTGGGGAAGAGAAGTTGCATTCTAGTTCTGTACAGAATCAAGCAGCTGTGGAAAGTGGTGAGGGGCAGAATCCTTCCCGCCTGTCTTTCCTTTTGGCTGTGATGGCTGCTTTGCGCAGAGCTAGCCCCCAGCTCTCTTGTACGCTGCTGAGGTGCAGAAATTGTTGATCACCTTATTTTACTGCGCAGGTTTTAAAAAGTGCATTTCTCTTGCTGCCTTATTCTTGTAGGGGAAGGGAGAGGTGCCAGGGAGGGAGAAAAAACAGGTGTGTGGGCACAAAACTGCATTTGGGAAGGTGCTCTGCTAATGTTAATACTGTTTTCTGCATTGTCAAGCTGAGGCATCTAGGCAGGTTTGAATAGGCAACCTTCATTACAGGTACCATATGCTTCATGAAGATGTTTGTCTTCTGGGTTAGTTTAGGCTTAGGTATTGTTTAGTGTGTAGAGTTGTCATCTTCAGTTGTACTGAGTGTTTATTGTACCAGTGACCTAAAGTTTTCCTTTAGTGTTGTTTTTGCAATGCTACCCATCAGGTTAAGAGAAAATAATGTCCCTGCTTTAATTTTTAGAGACAGTTCAGCAAGCAAACTGTTAATGTTTAACCTCAGAGACAACAGTAAAACTTATTCTCAGAACTGTAAAAAACATGGGTTTCATTTTTGTACTTGTAAAAAAAAAAAAAGCGACAAAAAACTGCAACCAAAAAAGCAACAAAAAACAACAAACAAAAACACCCCTACCCCCAATCCACTGAAACCTAAGCAAGAAGAGCTCAGCAGAGGCCTTTTTTAAAAAGAAACAAAAGAGCAAACTTGTAAGCATATGATAGTATTTTTATTCTATACATGTTTTGCTTGGAATACCATATACTGTGTAATCTATCAGCAGCAAATTATGTATTCATCGATGTATGAACATCTCCTTCATGGCACAGTAGCATTTAGCAGCTAGTGTGTGTATGTGAGAGAGCATGAGTGCATGTGCCTCTTCCCTAAGCTGAGTTATGGGCATTACAGTTCGAAATACAGGTATCTGCTAGCATCTGAAATTGAAAGGAGTTATTTGAATGTGTAGCAGTAAAGGGATATTTACATTTTTGAGGAGTTGTAGACATACTGTAAGAAATTGCTTTCAGTATTCTTACACTACTGCAGTTTGTTAGATTGTGCTTAAAAAAATACTATCAAGATAATTCATATTTGCAAGCACAGCTTAGAAACTCCCTCATAACTGGTCTGCATCTATTTTTCAAGAATCCTCTCCCCCCACTAGGCCGTTTTGGAAAAATCATCCTAATTTGAAGACAGGGAATATGCTGGCAGTTTAGAAGTGCTTTGGTGAAATGCTCCTCTTTTCCCTGTCCGCACAGCCCTCGGAAGAACAAGCTGTTCTAGTAAAAGTTGTTTTCCTGGGGCCAGTAGGCCTGTGGTTCTGCTGAGAACAGGCTGTCAGTCTAGGAACCTATTTCTTCATACCTTTGCTAAAATCATGTGTGCCAACAGAAAGATAGCGTCGGCTAGCCATGCTGCAGAGCAGGGGGGTTTGCTTGGCTTTTTTTTTTTNGATGGTGCTCATGTCTGTTTGTCTGTCTGTCACTGCAGCTTCAAGGCCTTGTTTACCATGAAAAGTTTTGCTGGCATAGCTAAAAGTACAGGCAACAAATATACTGCAGACTGTTGGCCAAAGCTTAGTGTAAACTCCATGATACCCATGAGTAAGTCTGCTTTTTCTGGCATACGGCTTGTGGGGGTTGGGTATGGGATGGTGGATGTAAGCTGTGTTGGCTAAAGAGCACTTCTGGACCACTGTGTCTCTCTTCTATGCTGAGACCCTGCACACCCTTGCAGCGGGATAGTCTGCTTTGTCCAGCAGTTAACTCTCAACTGGTGAAAGAAAACACCCATCTCTGTCCGGTGGGACCATGGTGTTTGCTATACTCCAGCCTGAAAGACTCTCATCAATTTTACTGAAAGGTTACACCCACCTTTTAATGTTGTTTTTAAAGTTACTTCTAGAATTGTCTATCTATATAAATTTTAAAAAAGCACTGAACCCCCTGTGGTCTGGGTTCATAGTATGCGCCTCTTTTGGAGAAACTTGGTTTTTTCCATTACTAGTGCAATGTAGTCTGACACAAGGAATGCAGTTACTTCTCTGTTCCTGCTGGGTGTCCTTTGGTAAAAATAATTGTACAGCTACTCTTCTTTTTTTTTTTTTTTTTTTTTTTTTTTAAACTGTTGTGTTGCGCCTTCAGTGTGTGAGTGAGGTGGTTGCATTTGCATCTGGTACTTGTTTTGGGGAGGAAATGGGGAGAATGGAAAGCAGTCAATAGAAATAATGTGGTGATACTTGAGACTTCGTACCACGTCTCCTATGGTTCTTGTGCTAAACTGTGATTACTGCCTGAGTTAGCACATGAGAAATAAAACTTATCGCCCCTCTCGGAGAAGGCTGGTTTTGGGGCCTGCCTTCACCAATGCGATACCCGGTTGTGGTTAGTCTGTTTGCCACTTTCTCACTTGTACCTCTCTTCAGTATTTGCTACCGGAAAGCTGAGCCCACTTGTAAACTCTTCATTTGCAGCCTAGCTTACAGTTAATTCTCAGTCCGCGCTGCAGGGTGATCTTGGCTGATGGACACCCAGAATTGAGGTACATCCCAGGCTGGAGAGCAGTGCTTTCCCTATGGGTGTCTCTTGTGCAGGCTGATAAGAAACTTATGGGAGTACTCGAAGCAGTGCTTCTCCCTTCAAAAACTGTTATCTAGTTTTAAAGCTTTAAGAGTGTCAATTCAGAAGTATGTGGAGTTTATATGGGTTTTTTCCTGTGTCTGTGGGTATGTTTTATGCACATTCATTTTTGAAAGCTCATGATTTTCAACTTGTTTAGATGCTCTGTGTCTCAGAAATGTTTAGATATATGAAGTTGTAGGTTTGATTTTGGGTTTATGATTTAGTTAACCCATGATATTCTATAACTTTCATTCTGGAAACAAGATGAACGAGTCAATATTTAAAGGCAATGTGATCACTTTGCTGAGGTTTTGGAACACCATTAACGGTCTTTATCTGTTTGCAAACCCCTATCCATTTTACATGGGCTGGTTTTAGCAAACTAATAATAAGCTTTCTTTGCTTAGCCTAGTGTTTGTGACCCTCCTAAGAGGAAATCCCTGTTCTGTGTAACGGACTACAGGAGTAGAAAAACCTACTAGACTAGAGCTTAAGAAAATTCTGTGTAACTGCCCAAATCGGGGAGAGACAGAAAAATAGGTAGAATTGTGTTCTGTTCTTTGAGAAAGTCTAATCTGCTTTTAGAAACACTGTAATAATGAGATGTCGTATTCAGAGACATGGGGGATTTTTCCCATTGCATTCTGCGTGAAAAGCAGTTGACTCATAAATTGAGGCATTAAAAATAATAGAAAAAAAAAAACTTCCTAAATTGGCTAACTTGGAAAAATTCAGTGTATCACTTTTGAAAAAAGACTTTTGGTCGTTTAGTGAATTAACTGCCACAAAGCTTTCTCTTGCAGTTCTCTATTTATTTGTAACAAAAATGGCACCAGTGTTCCCAGCCTTTTCTGTTAAAAGCATATGCTGATAAAGGTATACCTTTATGGTACGGCTTTTGTTCTTCTAGGTATAGGGTATTTTTAATGTCATCAAGCTATCGCAATAACAATGATGTGATATATAAAGGAGCTGGCAGAAATTCTTCCCTGCTGGGAAAACCCAGAGTTAGTAAGTTAGATGATACAATGTAATCAAGAAATAGCAAGTAAAAAAGCTGAAAGATAACATGGATGACACTAATAATGATGTAAAGGTGTGCCATCTAACTGTAACAGATGTTAGAGTGTTTTTTCGGTAAGTTACGTATGGGAAAAAAACCTTATTTTTAGCATATCATTCAACAAGTTTCATTTTGGGGGAAAAAAGCTTTTACTTTGTAGACTTTCTTAGCAGGATACCTGTGTTTGTATTTAGCAGTTTTGTAGCTTATTAGGGAACCATTAATAACAACAGCTGAAGGGAAAGTTACTAGCTTAAATTTATCTCTCACAAAAATTAATATCTCTGAGTACAACGGGTGTGTTTAAGGTTTGGTTGTGAATAGCTATACGTTTTATCTACAGACTGCAGCCTTTTGTGCAAGAATAAACCACACTGGAAACTCATTTTTTATCAAAGGCTTTCTGTGTAGATGCATGGAATTGTGCCTACAAGGCAGCCTAGCCAGTTTGGGATGAAGAATTTAACTTGGGAAAGGAGAAGAAAAAATTTTAACAACTTTTTTTAAGCAAAGCCTAGACTTTCCCTTTGAAGATGCCCTTAACTTTTTGTTGATGTTGTTCCCTCCTCCTTCCAGACCTGCTTTAGACCCTTGGTGAGTAAATGGGATGACCTCAACCTTGGTTCTGAGCAAGCCAAAATGAGACAGCCCCTAGCTGGAATTTCTGTACCTACCTTAGCATGTTGCTGAGCATAGCATAGTGCTGTTGCTTGGTGCTGCAGTGCACAGATGGTGCAACTCTGCACAAGTAGGACCACAGCTAATTAAAGTGGATGGATGAAATTGTCAGTCTGCAGAAATGATAACACTAAAACTTGGCTCCCAAGCTGGTTCTTCTGCTCCTTAAATATGTGAATCGGTCTGGTTCCTAATGGTTTGGAAAGTGTATTTTCTTTCCAAGTCAGTTAAGTAAACTGAATGAACTGACCTACAGTAGGTAGCTTTCTCTCATTACACATCCCTTTTTCATATGTTTTTGGAGGGACAGACTGAATTTACGTGCAGGGAGGCTATTGCTGTTCCCTTCTCTTACAATGTAGACAGCTGATGTAGTCTAGCACTGCGTTTCACAGCCAGAACCTTCTTTCTGTAATTCTTAAATAAATGAAAGTAGTTTGTAATTATAACATAATCTGATAATTGCAACCAAAAGCTTCTCAGGCTCTGTTTTAGCAGCTGTATTGGTGTGTGTTGATGTTGTTTCACTATTTTAACAACTTATGAAAGTATTTATCATGAAAACTTAGGAACTGTGCTATTTAGAAACAAACCACCCTGAAACAAAGAAAAAGAAAACAATGCACAACCCCTTCCCCCCTTCCCCCCCATCCTGTAATGCTTATACAGCCAGATGTGATCTAGGTTAATTTTTAAATCTGATGAACGTTTAGTTGACGTTCTGTCCTTTGGGCTGACCCTTGTGTCATTTTGTGGCCAAATACAGTTGTTTCAGTCATTACCCTAAGAACTTACTTGGTAGCTGTGCTGTATTTAATTATAGAGAGACACATAATGGAGCGCATGGTGTCTCAGTCAAGGGTCTTGCATTCAGTACCATTTCCACTCAGCTCCCTTAAGAGTGCTTATTCCCACAGCATTCTGATTTGGCAGTAATCATTTGTGCTAGCCAAAATAGTGGGGAGGGGGAGAAAAAGTCCTTTTTTTCATCTATAGCAAAAGAAAAACTCAAAAGTCATGTTTAAAAATATTCCCGTCCTTGAAAAAATCTGATAGAAATGCTGTATAAAAGAAGGTATTGTGAAGAAAACTCTTTTCTTTGTGTCCCAACCCCATCTTTTGCTTTTCTTTTGATGGTTTTCTGTATTAGCCATCCTTTCATTTTTTCCTACAGTCCATTGCTTTCTAGCTTAATTTGGTGGGCGAGGGGTGTTGTGCATGGAGCAAATGAAAAAGCATGCAATTTATGGACAGGGCAAATAATGGGAAAATTACTTCTTTACTTCCCTGTGCCTTTGTACATTGATTAAATATCAAGTTAATGGTTTCCTTTTTTAAAAATTGCTTCCTTGAAAATGGGCCATCCTCCTCCCTCTCAGCCTAATTAAGGAAATGTATATATGATATTGATAGAAGCTATGTTTACTTGAGTGTAACAACTTTAAAGACCGTTTATGTACAGTAATCTGGCACGCAAATAATTACTTGGGTTTGTTTGTTCAGTATTTCTTTCTTTCCCCTAGAGAAGTCCCTGAACATAAAAGAACAGAGTGTGAGGGCTGAAAAACCAGTAGCAGTCACTGGGGTTAATATGATACGTTTAAATGGTCTCTAATTAAGTCATGCAGTTTTCTTAGAAAGCCCTTGAACTATTCTTTTACCCCTTCCTTTTCTCTTTCCCTTTTGTGAGTAAGTGCAAATAAGATAGGAGTGCAAGTGAGGTGTGGGCAGTGGCTAGATACAGATCTTGGATCCTGCTGACACGCAGCGAAGTCTCAATGGAAAATAGGAAACCAGAGGAGGGTTAAAATGGTTTGTGTGAGTTCAGCCTGCCAAGGGTGTGCTGGAAGCTGAGGCGGTGGTGAGAGGTGACGTGCCAGGGCTCAGCAGGGTGTACGTGCAAGGTGTTGTTACAGCTGCTGCTCTGAATTTCATGGGTCCCTCTGGGTTTTTCTACATTGGTCTTATTCAGGGCCAAATTGTAGCCTTCAGCATGTATACTCGGTTCCAGCTGATGTATTCTCCCCACATCTTTTGAGAGGCTTAAACTGTGTATTATAAGGCAATGAACTACTTTGGTGAAAGAAGGATTTTAGACCGGTATCTGGTTTTCTAGTTTCCTTTGGTTTTAAGCTTTCAAGTCCAATTCAAGAAAGCATTCCTGTTAAAGAGCCGTGCTTGAGTTTGTGCTCAAAATGAATTCTTGACCTGGAGCTTTTACACAGCTGGTATGGTAAGAGGATGGTCTTTGCATGTGTGTGTGTATAAGCAGGTGCTCAAAATGGATTCCTGATTCACAGCTTGAAACTGAGGAATCGCTTCTACATGTGCGCATGACAGAGAAAAAGAGATATGGGAGAGGGGAGGGATATTAACCTTACCATTTCCTTTGTTCTTTCTTTGTTGTAAGTATTGCTACAAGTGTTGTATTTCTAAGCAGGGTTGTGTTAAGTGAAAAAATGTGGGGCTAAGGCACAATATGCTGGCCAGGAAGGGTTCTAAGAGTTCTTCTGAGGATGGGTAAAAGCAAAGTTTCAGGTGGAATAGGAAAATGCAGAAATAGTGACACTCTGTTCTTTCCGTCCTCCCATTTTTCAAGTGGCTTCCAGAAATACTTATGCATAACAAGTTTGTTGTGCAAAACATCTACTCTTTTGTGATTGCATGTTTAGTAACTGTGACAACTAAGCAATTGAGTAAGGTGGAAAAGATACAGAATGTATTAGAAAGTGTGTGTGCTGAGGTTTTAGGGAGATGTAGTTATCCTGTGCTTTAAAAAAAAAGTTATTCCAAATCCCTGTGATCAGCTTGCATTTTCTTTAAAATATCTAGCTTTCTACAGATGACTTGGCTGGATGTTACTTGGGTTATTTGGGGTGTAGACTGGTGTTGGAGTTGTTATTCATCGTGTTTGTGGATGCTTCATTAATGAATCTCTGGGACAGTGAGAGACTACAGAGAGATGAAGCAATCCAGAGGTAGCGCATCCCCGTGATGATGCAGGAAGCTGTCTGGTTGGAAGCAGGTTGTTCAAGAGGCCTACCACGCTTGACACTGGATGTAGCTCTAGACAGACAGGGTCAGGGCACGAGGGAAAATGCAGCAGCCAACATGGAAGAATTTAAAAACCTTTTTCAGAAGTTTGATGCAATGGTTACTGTAGGGCATCTGCTCAGTCCCTTGGAGAGCAAAGCGCAGACCTCCTGCCTTGTGCTCAGGGCGATGAGTAAGTGTCATTGGGAACATGTGTGGAAGGGCAGGGGATGAGGAGCCTCAGGGAGAGGCAGTACTGACTCATTCTCCTTCCAAACTGTCTGTCGCCACTGCGGCATTGAGGACAGGGGCACTAAGAGGCTGTTGGTTGTTACCATGAAAATACTCATAAGGGCATATGCTCTGATGGGTTTTATCAGAGAAGACGAGGACGTATTGCTGGAATACATCATGAGTCACCACTGAGTGGACAAAATGTTGCATATGCCTGGTGAAACTCCTGAGTATTCCTGCAGCACTTCAGTGTAATTTTCCAGCCTTGGTCACAAGCTTGGCACAAAATCACCACCATTATTGTCTGGGCAGATGTGACTTCCTTTGAGAGTGGTAGTTTCCCAGACAAAAGGACAGCTGGTTGAGAACAGTCTTGGAAAGATACCAATCCTCTAGAAGGTTAAAACTGGAAACAAAATGATACAGAATCTGGAAGCCAATGAAATAGAAGAGCTGTAATGTAATTAACAAGTACTTTGACTAGTTAGTTGCCTTCTACCGGTTGGCAGTCAGGTTTTGCTCCTTGAAGAAGGAAAGAAAAGTTTCTGTGATGCGGCAGTGTGTTCTCATAGCTGAGACAGGCATATTTTTAATATGACTAAAGTTGAGCTTCCTCTCTAATTTCCATTTGCAGGAATTGCATCTAACATGTGCTTCCTGCCAAGGTCCGAGGAAGAGCATCTTCCTCATTTGTCGCAGCCTTTTTACTTTTCAAGAGCTTCACTGGCTGAAACTTGGTGCACGTGGCAAAGCGGGGGCTTTCACCAGTAACCTCCAGTTTTCATAGGCTTAAAATGGATCGGGCAGAGAGGGCAAGGACTTGGGAAAGAGCAGCAGAGCTATGCTGAAAAATATTTTATCCAGTTTTCTTGGTGGTAAATGTATTGACTGAGGCTGCACGAACACTGGAGATGTCTGAAATACTTGAATTCCTGAGTCCCACATGAGTACTGAAATGCAAGAGACAAGAGTGGTCACTTTTTGCAGAAGGAAAACTTCCTTGACATTTCTTACTCTGCCCTTAGAGGCATGAGCAATGATGCTGTGTTTACAGAGGAACTCATCCCACACATAGGTGTCTAGCCAATGACTCTTACCCAGTTTCACCCAAACTCCTGTCAGGAAGTCAACTTCTCCATTGTTTATTCCACATTGGCCCATCTATAGGCATGCTACATGTCCTTTCCCTGGTTTTGGGACCCCACGTGAGAGGAGGGTGTCTCTGTTGACCCGTGAGCACTGCCTGCCCTTCCTGGGCTGCTTCACAGGTTCTTTGCCTGACAGGTATCTGCTCCTGAGACTCCTGCAGTTGTATTATGTTTGTTGCTCAATTGTTTAACAAAGTGCTTTTAATGGAAACATAAAACCGGATAGAAATACAAAGCCTAATGGAATAATCTCTTAATTGCAGTGCTGTAAATGACTATTCAGCACATGATTACTGTACTTGCAGGGGGGACAGTGGGGAGGAAAGAATACTGAATGAAAAACACTAAACACTTCAGCTGCTAAGAATGACGATTTATTGCCAATCTGAGCATCAGGCTAAGCAGGGCAAATAAACTGATACTAGTGCTTTTAGAGGAAGAAATTGCCTCATTCATGGTATTCACTGCATGGGACATGTAAATTCTACTAGGATAAATGCACAAAGAGTGATTAATTAATAGTGGTGAGATACTCATGCATGCACTGTCCTTAGGCAACCCAGAAAAAGTATTAATCAGCACATTGCCCAATTATTGGCAGATAACTCCTGGTATGTAGTAGTTTGCCATTTCAGCTAGAAAATGCATTGTCCCTCTCCCTCCCTGTAAAAATCATGGCTTTTGCTGTGTTATGTGGTTCACAATAAATACCTCATGCTTTTAAGCAGCAAAGGAGGTGTGCTCAAAGGCACGTTGACATTATCATCTTTTGGTATTGCTGCAAGCCTTTCAAGACACATTAGTCCTTACAGAAGCTGTGTCTGTCTTTTGGATATCTCACCTATGTTAGGCAGCAGCAGGTAAAAAAAGATTAGCTTGGTATTGAGCTGGCAGTTGATTTGGTGTACAGCTGTGTGCTCTCCAGAACAGAGCATAATTATCAGGGAATATGCGCTCCAAGAGCATGTGCTGCTCAGGAAGGCAAGGTAAGTGTTTTGGAAGCAGCCTTACTGGTTCTCACCAGCACTCCCTTTTCGCACAATTTACTGCCTGGTTTCCCTGTGCTACCTAAGAACAAGGATGCCTGACTTGCAAAAGCCCCTATCACTCAAGCCTTTCTTTGCGTGTTTGGGACATTCCACGTGCCTGTTGGACTCTCTGTTTCTCTCTCTGGTGCACGTAGACACAGATCAAGTGCCATGCCTGCACCAAGCAAGTCAGATATTTCCAGTGTTTGCAGTGGGTCTCAGCACTTCCAAACCTATGCTGCTCTCCAGTGGGAACTGGAGCTAGCTGTTGCTTTTGATCTGAGCCAGTGTGATGTTCTCACTGCCGGCATGCAAGTGTTGCTAACAATGGCAAAGCTGAGCCATTCTCTCGTTTCTCATCACTGTTTCTCATCCAGCTTCCAATACCGAGGAAGAGATAGGAGCTTTTCAAATAGAGGTTCAGATGGAAAAGGATTTTTTTTTTTTTTTTTTTTTTTAGAAAGATGTTGAATAAATGTGTTCAGAATTGAAGGGGAAAAGTGTTTGTAGCTTTTTAAATTACTGTGTAAGGTGAACTGCATGTAAATATTTTTAAAAAGCAGGAAAAAGGAAAGATAACACACTTCAGGGTGTATTTTGGAGCAGCATATGCTTTGCAATGTGCATTAGGCATGCATCAGTACCTGCCTAATGCACCCTGTCATGGATTATTGCTCTTGCATAGTTTGAACGCTTTCCAAGTTCTTTTGAATGACAATGAGATGCTTTGTTATATAGACATCAGGCTAGTGATTTGAATGCAGTTTGAAACTCCAGCGTAGAGAGGTACTCAGATATGGAGCATGTGCGCCTCTTAATAAAATTGAACAACAGTTACAAACCATAGGAAAATCAGCAGGCGCTTGTGTGTGTAGATGGAAAAATTAGGAAATAACTTCTGGAATAATTATAGTCTGGCAGAGACTGCAGGAAAGATTTTTAAAATAAGCTTTTCAGGATATAAACAGATCTTTTTTACAAGCATTATTAATCTCTTTCTGTTCCTGCTTAGTCCTTGCTATGCAGATAAGACTTGTCCAACCTGCTACTCGGTACACAGTGTTATGTAAGTGGAAAAATCAAAAGAATAGGAAACCTTTTCATTTGTGCATGATTTGTTTGCTGCTAATTCCTATGAAAGGATGAAAGAATTTAGGTCTTTAATGTTCTTTAATTTTTTCTTAATCTCAAATTAGTTACAGTACTGTTTTGTTCCTGTTCATAGCATGTTAGGTCTGATTTAGGCAATTCTTTGGCAAGAATTTTACACGAGAGTATGTTTCACAAAAAATATTACAGCTCATGTGCTTAATAGGTTGCAGGGGGTTAAAGATTCAGGAGGTAGAATTGCACGTATCCATATTTCTGAGGCAGTTTCAAATGCTCATATTTGTCGGTTTTGCTTTTATTATGCTTCATAGCAAATTAAACCACTGATAGCATTTGATGTATAATTTATTCTTTAAACAACTTCAGGTTTGCAGTCATGAAAGGAACAAGTGCGAAGGCTGACATTACATTCCTTTTTACTTTGGGCTTTATTTGCATTAAGCTGTAGGGCTTCAGGAGTACGTGTTAGCCCACAGCTGGGTTGGTAGCAGAGGGTAGAAAGGAGGACCCTTCCAATGGCAGGAAACGCGAGGTGAAAGGCTCTTAGGCTCTGCAGCAGTCTCCTGTGAGCCTTGTAAACTGACAGCATTTAGGAAAAGCTGGGTTGAATTAGGTCTTTGAAAAACAGGGGTTTTTTGGAAGTGCTTAAGGGAACAGGCTTACATACTTTATGGTGGTGTGGATGGTTCTGTTGCCTCAAGAGGAGAATTGACAGAAGATAAGTTGTAATGTATGTGCATATATTTGTGTGTTATGCAAAGCAAGATGAAGTAATGCTGAAACTGGTGCTCCACCCGCATAACATGGTGTGGGGAGTGTGCACGGGCTCCTTGTGGAGAAATGGTGCTGAAGCTGAGCTGTGTGTGAAATGAGGATGTGATGCACTGTGTGACAACAGATGTATGATGTGGCACCTGTGGACCTCATGGCAATGCAGCTGATGGACTTATGAGCTGCTTGGCAGAGCATGGACAAGGTCAGCCGATAGCAGGCTCCTACATAAAACCAGTGAAGTATTTACTTGGCTGGATGTACAGGGATGTTAGCTATGTGAGGAGGAGTATTACGTGAGAAGAGATTTAAAATGCAGGCACGTGAAGCAGCTGCTCACTAAACATTTCAGTTTCTTTTTTACTGACTATATATCTTGTTAAAATTCTTCTTTGGTGTAGTGGAGAACAATAATGCTTTGGTTTTCTTAAAAGCATTTGGGAAACCAGTTCTATAAAATCAGTGAACAAAAGGCAGGTCCGGTTGAATAATTTTAATGTAGTCTTAAAGTATAAAATTTATTGTATTTGACTTTTTGCACCTGCAGTGAGCATTTATGTATACTTGAAGAACTGAGGTAGAAAAAAAGATTCTAAAACTTGAATCCTTGGTTTAACTTGCAAGATGATTTCACGTAGAAAATTAAATGGGGGGGGCTGAAATGTAATAGCTGATATAATCTAGATTTTTTTTTTTTTTAAATTTTGCTGTAACCTACTTTTATCTTAAGACCTTTTAACTGAGCTAGTTCTTTGAAAGGCTTATCATTTTTATGAGAACCTTGGGGAAACAGTAACTGGGTTGGGGGACACACACACCACTGGGCTTTGCTTTACTGAGTACTTCTGTGCTAGGTCAGGAATAACATGTTTGGACAGTTGGCGGAAGAAACAGTGGGCCTAAGCAATCCTGGTTTCATTTCCTGCAAATAAAATAGAAATAAGAATAAGTGTGTGAATCATAATCTTGTAATTGAGTGAAAAACTGTATTAAAATAGGTCTGGGAAATTAATACTAAAGGCAAAAAACTGTTTTTCTTGATTCCTTACTTGATTATTTGGCTCTTTCTTAACCAGTACTAGTTTCCAACAGCCTTTTACCTAATCTCTCTGATCTCCAAGATTTGCTGGTAAAAGACATTCCTCTGGAGCCTATTTTAAAGAAATAGAAACCTGATTTCATTATTACATTCCATTTTTTGTAGATTGCTACTATGAATGCACTGTTCTCTTGCTGCCTTTAAATCTATTACCAATAAATTGACTGTACAGAACAACAATAACAACAAATAAGGTTTCAAGGCAAAAGTGAATGAACAGGTAGGATAGGTCTTATATAGGGTAGAATGTAGGTTTTACCCTATGCATTTTTCCAGGCAAACCTGGAACAGTTCATCCAAGGTGCTGGATTTTTGCCACTGAGAGGAGGAATTCAGAGGCAGATGAGTACAGTGGGAGATTTCATGCAGCACTTCGCTGAAGAAAGCCTTCAGACTGATTGGGCAGCAGCTGATAACCACTTCTGTCCAAGTATGCCTTATTGGTGTTAGAAACAATGATATTTTGCTAGTGGTGGGTTAATTGGCCATGACTGTGATGTTTTATCTTTGTGTTTCTGTTGGGGAGCACCTTGTCACTGTGCCGGGCAGTTGTGCACACATGTGCACGCAGCAAAAGGCTATCCCTACTCTGAAAAGCTTGCTGCTTACCAGGGAGTAGTTACCCTGTTCCTGTGCTAATGTAACTGACTTACAGCTGTAACAGAAAGATTTGGCACAGTGATAATAATAGCTGAAGCTGTACACTGAAGTGCTGAGTGCTAGAGGATCTAGTCGGGCTTAACAAAACTTGAGTTTTGGCACTCTTCCACTGATTTCACTTCAGTCGCATCATTTCCCTGAGCTGGGGTTTGTAAGCTAACACTTGAGTTAGACTTATTTATGTGTCTCAGGCTGACCTAAACAACTGGGAGAAGTGCACGATTTTTTTTATTACGAGTGGCATGTAGATAATCAAGAGGGAGAAATGTTGTGGGAAGGGATAATGCTGCAGGGCAGTCCATCCCTGAGTGGTGAGAGTTGTTTTGGGTGCTGTAATCCTGGCAGAGAGCAGGTGTCGAGCTGGGTCTCTAATGGGTGTACTCACCTTAGTTTTTCTTAGTGCCCTCATACTGTCTGAACACTGACTTATCCAAACAAATTGCCACTGTGCTGCTCTAACGTGGCCATATTTGAATTCATTTATATGTTCTTAATTCATGGCAGTTACCAAGTGCTTTACCTCTGTTTTCATCAAGGGGGGGGGGGAACCCCACCTTGCAGCAAGCTCTAGGTGCTGGAGAGGCAGGGTAAGTACTGCTGAAACAGTTACTTACAAACAGCAGCAGACACCCGGTAGCTTGTTTGTTACCCTGCTGCCAGCATGCCTGTGCTTGCCCTGTGGCAAGTTAGGAATAATACGAGGTTGCTTTTTGTTGATGAGAGACTGTATGACTGCCTTTGACTTTTAAATCCATAAAAATGGGAAAAGGTCACTTCTGAGAAGAAGTAGATCTTGATCTTGTTTTCAGAATGGGTTTGCACGTGAAACAGCTGGTTTAAAAGCTGAACTCTGGCTACAGGAAGATTTATCTTAACTGCACTAAGTTTTTAACAAAATTGGACTGTAGGTAGCACACTTAAGTAGAAGACTAGTTGCTTTTTCAGAAGGCTGTGTACTACGACAACAGGTCTTTTGCAACCCCGGGTTACTACAGTACATCTGCGGTTACTTAAACACACACTTTCCCTAGTTAGATTTGATCCTAGGTCACTTCCTTTTAAAGTTACTTTGCATCTATGTTGCATTGTAATGTTTAGACTGGGTGGAGCAAGATCAGCCATGATTAGCTCTGAAAAGTGACTGTGCCTTTCATGAATGTGTTTTTCAACTGTCTCTGTCTTCCTTCTCCTTATCTGAGGAAATAAAAATGAGAGTACATCACTAGAGGTAATTTCTCCCTTGCCCATTGACACTTTTTTTTTGGTGGGTTTCTCAATGTCTGGCATTCTTCTGGAAGAAGAAACCCTGGAGAAAATTCTGTGACTTACTTCTCCCTGTCTTTTTCCTCTCTTGTTTCCTTATTATTTCCTCACATCAATTGTGTTTAATTCTATAGAGGCATGTGTGACATTCGGTGAGGGCTTTGTGGCAATTTTTTTTTTTCATGAGCAATATTTGGTAGAAGTCTGGGCTTTGATCTGGAAATGTGTCACATTTCTTACGTGAAGACCTCTGCTGGCTTTAGGAAGGCAGGTAAAAATATGTTCATCTTCATGGGTATAAGTGCTAGTAAGGTTGCTATCCTAGCATGCGTGGCACTTGGTAGGTAAAAACACAAAAAAGGAATAGTCAGTTTTTGTGGTAAAGGTGACTCATAGGCTTTTAGAGATATCTTTCCATAGCTGTTGATAATATGTTGTTCGTAACTGGGGAAAGCTTGCTACTGGAGTGTAGCCTTATGTGAGATGTCATTGTATGTGCGTATGAAGTGTTTGACCTTCTATGGACAGTATTTTAAATGCAAAATTGACTGCACCTTCTGTATAAAAGTCCGTTTTCTGCACTCGTTTTTCGTAGAACTCTTGAAGAAAAAAGTAAGTGGAATTCTTGTGTTGTCATACTATGCTCTACTGAAATAAATATTGCTTTGTTTTGTGTTTGTTATCTTAGAATAATGAACACATGTTAGTCAGCGCTTCTAAAAAGAAAAGACAATGTCAGCTCAGGAAGCATGCTTTTCAGGGTAGGAGAAGGGAATGGAGAAGAATGGAAGGATATAAAGCCATCCACCAAGTATATGCATCCCTGTAAAGTAAACAAACCTATTTAGCGATGTCTTTTACCTGCTTGTCTACTTAATGTCAGAATCTGCCTGTTTCTGGCTGTTAGGCAATCCAGATGAATTTCTAAGCAACATAGTATGTGCAAAGAGTGCTGTGTTACTACAGTAAGTCTGTGCGTAGCAATTTCCAAGATGTTCACAGCCATCAGGTATGTCAGTGAAAAGGACTGCTCTGCTCTGTTCTGCTCACGTGAAAGGCATTTTGTGGCCTTGAACCAACAATGTTTCCGAATTGGTTCAACTTAGCTGCCCTTAGCTTGATTCAACCAGGCAGCTTTTGTCTTTTGGTCATTTGGTGGACCTGCAGGGGCTTAGAAGGAAGATGAGATGTTGCTGATGCTTGCTGTGTCATGTAGAGGCATTCGACATGGTGATGTGAATGCAGGTGCTCGAGGCTGTGTTATGCAGCATGGCTGTTCTCATTGGAAAATGAGCTAACATGGAAGGAGTTTGCCTCAGCACAGACGAACCATCAGGAAGATAACATCGAAGGCTTGTCAGAATGGGGCCTAAGCTAATGCAAGATGACTCCGAGACAAATGCAGAAGAAAAAAGAATGGTAGGTGAAAACTTTGAATGTGATCTTGCAGTCACTGTGGTGATGGAGGGTGTTTAATGAAGGCTGCACTAGGAATCTTCCAGGAAGTCCTTTCTAAATAGCTTATGAACTTGCATGCTGAAGTAGGTTTTGGGGTTGGGTTTTTTTTGGGGGGGGGAGAAGGGGGGGGCATGAAGTGCTTAGAAATGGTGTAAGTGTGGGACCGCTTGAAACAAGACAAGTAGAATTGAGTGGGATAAGACTATGAATTAGCTGCATGACCAGTGCGGGGGGGCAGCAAGAGGAACAGAGTGGCTGGCCTTTGAAATCTTCGTTTACTGTGCTTTGACGGTAGATATTTTCTCTCTGAGCTAAACTTCCAAGCAGACCTAAAGTTTACATTCTGGTAGAAAGGCTACACCCCATATGTTTGTTGATAGTGCCAAGGCCTTGTATTTACTTCCAGCAGCCTTTGATCTAGGAAGGCATGATGTAAGTACTTTTGAAGGGTAAATGTCTTTTCTGTTTGTGCGATCGTTTCCTCAGGCCTTTTTGCAGACAGGTGTTTGGGTGATTGTGGGTGACTTGGAGTCCTGTCCCAGTTAGAGCAGGATCTGCTCAGCAGGGAATGCCGTTTCTCCAAACAGACCAGTTCTCAGACAAAGCCAGGATGTAACACGCTGTCAGAGGGATCTGGGTGTGCATTTCTCAAACTACCAGCTGAGCTTAACCAGATTGGTCTTGGGTCTGAGAGCACGCTGTGGGAGAGCCTCTGGAGGCACTTGGGTTTATGTGAAAATGTTTGCTCAGCTGTGTAACAGAGGAGTGTAACTGTGTTTGGGGCAGATTGAGGTCTCCAATTTTGATACAGAGTGAAGTTTAGAATAACCCATTTTTCACTGTCGCCTCTGCAAAGTAACCCCTGTCGTTTGGGCATGTGTCTATCTGCATCCTGACCAGGCTAACTTTTTGATCCTTGCTGGTGAAGTGAGAAGAGGCACGGATGGGCTCCTCTTGCCTGCAAAAGCTGCTCACATGTAAGCTCAGTCTTGTCACAGTTGGGTCACCGCAACCAAGACTGCTTGGTGTACAGCTACGAGGGGGCACTTGGAGCCTGGGGAGTAGTCCTGCACTCAGGTCCCATCCTAGGCTGCACATCTAGAGCTGCTCCATCAGTGCTGCAGCCAAGGCACCAGCAGCTTTGTCTGAATCTTTCTGTGCATACTCAGTTACTGAAATAGCACTTGAGTTGCAGATCTTTACTCACCTGCCCAAAAAGACATATGTGCCTTCAGGGCTGAAAGGCAGTTGGACCACTTTGGTGTGGGGAAATCATGAGATGTGTGCCTGATGAATTAGGCTGCTGTGTACAGAATGCCTTGTCTCTAAGAGGCAAAGTGGTCAGGATTTTTCATTGTACATACCTGGTGATTTAAATTTTTCACATTTCCTCCTTTACCTGCCACATCCAGATCAAACAAAGCCTTAAATTCATCATTGTTCCAACGCCTTGTCTGCTCTCCTTGTAATTACGCTTCACACAGCCACACCTTCTTTTAGAAGCCCTTCTAGTATATTTGCATTTAGACAGAGAATGACAACTTTCGTGTTCCCCATGTAACTTATAATTAACACCTTTTCTGACAGTGTTCTATTAACATCAGCATACGTGGTGTGAGGTTGAAAGCATGGGTTTCTTTAGAGACTTCATTTCTGCAGCATCATGAGTGGAGAGACTGCCTCTAGGTTTGTTCAGGTGCTTCAACTATGGCAACATAGTTAAGTGCTGTTATTGAAGATGACTAAGTGAAGATTGTATAAACTGAAGTAATTGTCACATTTTTCCAAATTTTCTAAGTTGCTGCTGTACGTGGCTGTTAAGTGAGTCTGGCCCTCAGCATGAGCTCCTGCTTTTTGTTGGGAGCACCTTTCTGCTAACAGGCTCTGACTGTTTGCATGCTGTATTCTGGCCTCTCAGGAATTCACCACTTTGGGAGGGGGACATTTGTTTGTGTTATATGTCCGTTGTGAGTCTTTCTTGCCTCTTGCAATCAAAAGCTTTCTGCTTATAGGTTAAATGGTGTATCTGTGGAGATCAAGGAAGAGTTGACTCAGGTATGAGAGCTCCCATCACTCTGGAGGGGAGGAAGAATAGGATGCCCTGCTGCTTAGGGGAGCACTGCAGCTTGGAGTACTTCTGTTGGAAGCATTTTCAGCTGCAGAGTGCTGCACCTTTTTTGAAAGCATCCAAGGCCTGTCTAGTGTGATGTTGCTATAATGGCTTCCATTTACAACTAAATAAAAATTAGATTTTAAACATTTTGGTGCGTGAGGGAAAATCCAAGTCATAAACCTTTCATATTTTGCCTTTTTTTGAGTAGGCAGAGAAGAGGTTGTTACTATCAATTATTTGTGTCTTTTCACAAATCTTCTTTTTCCTCTTTTGAGCCTTCAGTGGTTTGTAGACCATAGGCTGAGAAATACTGCTCCAGATCCTGGGGTGTGTTTTTAAGTGCATAGCCATTTGAGGATTTGGGGGTTTTAGGGTCAATTCTGTGAAGGGTTTGTTGTGTTTGAAGAACATCCGAGAGTTCCCAATTCCTGACAAAGTCACTGGGTGCTGCAGGGGCTCAGCTCTTCTCAGGAAATGTTCAGGGTTATTCCTGGGAACTGCTTGACAAAGAAAGGCCTATTGATGCCAAAAGGAAGCAAAAACCTTTTAATGGCTGAGTAATGAATGTATTTTTAAACTTGGCATCAGCAATAGGAAACGAATAAGTAAGAATATGAACCCAAAGATTACCGTGGAAGAGGCAGAGTGAGAAGATGCTTAATGTTACATAGGTAGAACTGTTTTTTTTTCTGGCAAAAGCCAACTTAGCTTATACTTAAGCAAACTGGCAGCTCCCTGCTGCCTGTTAAAACATTCCAGCCATTCTCCACTTCAATTTTTTGGTGTAACCTAGAGGACTGTGTATTTAAAACATAAGAGGAGGTATATTCGGCATCATTTTTCCATATGGTTTGAAGAAAAGCTTGCAGCAGTACTGGATTTTCTTGGAACATTATTTTTGTTAAAAAATATTTGCCAGGAGGTTTCTTAGAGTTATTGTGGAAGTACAGAGGGGCTGTGAGGCCTTGATCTCTTGCTCAGGAGTCTAATGCTGCTATTGTACAGTCAGTAAACAGGGCTGGATACACTTGATGAGTTGAAGGAGCTAGGGGAAGCAAAAGCTTGAAAAACAAATTCCAACTCATATTTCTCCACTCTGACGATACGTATTTTTGGAAAGCATGTACCAAAGCTGGTTGATGGTGATGATGCAGAAAATAATTTACTAACTGTACCATCTGTTGTGCTTCTGCCATATGTTTTCCTCTTATCATTTGTTTCTGTTCAAACTGTGTATATTCTGTGAAGTAATGTTTGATGTGAAACAGAACTTAAAAATATCCAGCAAGTCACAACTTGATGATGTTTCCATAAAGGAAAGGAAGCAAAAGTCAGGACGAGGCATTTTTAATTCTGTTTGGTATCAACTTTAATGTCATCCTTTCATCTGCTTGTCTTACAGTGACAAGCTGCTTAGGTGATACAGTGTGAGAGCTGAGCACATCTGTGATGCTTGGTAACTTCCTGTGCCATGCATTTATCCATGTTTCTTTTCAGGCTGATGGGCTGATGAATGAAACTGCATATTTAATCTCTGTAGATGTGATCCTGGCTGTATAAATTGGTGGCAATTCTTCTATGGAGACTTTCAGAGCAGCAGAGCTGGAGCGCTGCAGCAATACACTACATCCGTGTGATTCCTGTTAACCTTTTTTGGGGGTGATGTGTCTTGCCTTGAAATTAAACAAGAGTATGTGTCTCAGTCTTGAGAAACATTGATCAGCAGCTTCTCATGAGGAAAAAGAGTCCATTTGAATGACAAAACAGCTTCAATAAATTTGTGATTTCCTGCAGTTGTACTAAAAGGAAATGTTCTGTCTTAATGTTTCGGAGGAAGAGGTTCTGCGCATTCAGAAGGAAGTGAGCATCGTTTGTGTGTTTGCTTTTCAGCCTTTCTCCACCTCCTTCCCAGCTGCTGGAATAATTCCTTTTGAGAGCCAGCAACAGATCTTACTACAATTAAAACTAAAACAGATTTTTATTTTCATTTCACTTTCATTTGGAGAACACACAGGACGGGAGGAGAGGCAGAATTTCTCCCTGCACTAGTCTTTTTTTGAAAACTGTTGTCATGGGCTGGATTGTCACATATCGGCATTTGAAACTCTGTAGTAAGGATTGTCATGTCACTGAGGGTGGCTTCAGAGCATGTTGGTATTTGCATGGATTCTGTTACAGACCCAAGCCTAGATGATGGTGTGGGTCAGGGTGTATGCTTTGCTGAACTTTCTGAACCAAATCTCTTGTTACTGGAGCCAGTGGACTACCTTTTCCAGCATGGGCTGCTTTGAGCTTAGGAGTATTGTACCTTTTCAGTGTGTAGCAAAGCATGATTTGGGTTTTTTGGGGTGGGGTGGGCAGGGGGGGATTTGTGCATATCTTCTGATGGAGCATGTTTGAAGATGATCGAGACTGAACTATTTCAGAACAGACATTTAGTCTCATCTGCCTGTTTGAACGTACAGGGTACTTGGGTTTTCCTGGTGACATGTCACATGTGGCCCAGCTGCAGAGAATGCAGCACTATTTTTAACTCAGATTTTGAACTGTTTTCCCCCAGAAGATGGACAGAGTAGGACTGTGGAGTTCCCCAGCTCCCAGGCTCCCATGTGCTTGGCATGTTGGTGCTAAGCCTGGAGGTCCAGTTTCCCAAAGCACTTGCACAGATCAGTAGTGAAGAGCTTGGCAGTGATTTTGGGTTTGAGTTTTTTTGAGTTACCATGCTAGGAAAATCTAAATATCAAAGCTACTAACCTGGAGAGGTTCCTGAAGAACAGGAGATGGGGTTCATACTGCAGCTTTGGCAATAGTGAGGTTAGGACTTTGTCCATGCGTACACGGGGGACAGCTTGCAGAGCCTGGCAGGCAGCTTTGCTGCACGGGTTTCCTCTAATGGCGCCTGGCAGGCTGTGGAGACCTCCTCCCCTCTTGGCGCAGGTCCATGCAGGGGCTGAGCTGACTGTGGTTCTCCGATGCTTTCTGCCTGGCTTCCTAACACTGACTGGGGAAACTGTAGTGTTACAAGTTACAGCATAGCCCAGGTTTTCGAAAGCTTTAAAGAGCATGTTGAGAAATACCCTAAATGGCTAGGTTAATGGTGGACAGAAACTGTCTCCATAGATGTTGGGACTAGGATAACTACAGGCTTATATTAAAAAAGTAGACATTTCAGTAAGCAGCAGATACTTCTGCTCTGAATTGTATTGCACTAGATGCAATTTCTAACTTACTTGTTTTTAAATAAAAGCCTCTCCGTATGAGATAAGGCAGCGTGCATGGAAACTTGACACCTACATGATAAAATATACAAATTAAAATGAGTTCTAGCTGTTGTCTTCAGGTAGTTTAAGGGCTTGTCTGTAACTTAGAGAAGGGAGGCCTGGTGCTCTCAACTGCATGACCAAGTAAGTAGCTACTGAGTGTTTATTCCCTTATCATCCTGGTGTTAAAATGGTACTTCCCTCCATGCACTGAAGTTGGAGGAAAACTTGGAACGAAAATTGGTTTGATCCATTTGAGAAAGGGAGGCAGAGGGTGAATGGTGATCCTGAACAGCAAAACGGAGGGCTATGACCCCTCGCCTGGCTGAAGGGGAAGTCAGCTGTGCATGGCCAGCAGCCTGGGCCACTAGTCACCATGACAGCACGGAGAGGTCTGCAGTAGGAACAGCGCATGACTAACCTCGCTGAGCAGTCAGTGCCCAGCAGTCCTGTACATGTGAGAACACCCGTGTCTGCTGGGCTGCCTCGTAGTAGGCACGTTCGTCTTCTTTTAAACCTGCAGGAATCAGCATCATGGCAGAAAGGCGGTGTCCCTTCCCCTCCCCACTGCCCCTCCTCTCTGTCTCTTCACACACTCTTTAAAAATAATTTATTGCTGGGAAGAGAGCTTGGGGTCAAGGAAGGTTCAGGGAAATAAAAGGCCTGTAGAGGTATTTCAGCTACTGTTTTTGCAGCAAGTGGCATGTAAGATGTTTTACATTCAGTGTTGGGATACATATAGGAAAGATAGCTACTTCTCATTGTAAATATTATTGTTGCAAGAGACACAAGTTACAGTTATTTAGGGGTTTCCTTTTGTTTGAATGTAATCAGAACCTCCGGGCAAAACAGATTGATTGCTCTGAATTTGGATGCTCGCCAGCCTAGAAATAGAAGGATATCTGATGTAGCACAGTGTTTTAGTAGAAAACAATTTGCCAGGGTCGTAATATGTGGCTTGGGTTTTTTTTGGTTGGTTGGTTTTAAATTTTTTTTTCACTGCTGCTGTTAGTTTTTGAACTACTTGCAAGTTATGGGCTTCTCTTGCTCTAAGTTGAGATCTAGTGAGATGTTTACAGCAAGGCTTAATGTAAAACAAGAACCCTGATTGGCCAGCACTGACAGATTTTATCTTGGGAGAACAAATAAAAATAGCCCATGACATTTTCTGCAGTTTTTCAACATGTCGGACTGATGTTCCTCTGTGTGCCTCCTTTCCAGTAAATTTTTGCTTGTGCACGTATGTGCACATAAATGTCCTGTTTTGTATTAATAATTAAGACTTGATGTTATTGTTAAGAGAGTTTGTGGCAAAGAGACTGAAATATATGAGTAGTAATATTGTGCTAATGCTTTGGTTTATGATTAGGATTTATAAACTCAAACTTAATATTTTAGGGCTGTTTTTTGGGGGTGGG
>VYZV01000431.1:71744-116104 GCA_013401275.1 Pandion haliaetus | reverse complement strand
TTTTTTGAAAGGTGCAGAAGCTGAACCTTGTGAGCTGATGTATAGTGTCCAAATGTGTGCCCAAGGTGAGGCCTGTTTTGCATGACTGAAGAATGTGCTCTCATTGCCCAACAGAGTCTGTTGAAACCAATAAGAAATTTCTTGCCTGTTTCAGTGGGCTTTGGCTAACCCTTCTGCTCTGCAAGCTGAAACAACCAAACAACACCTCTCAGTCAGAATTTCCATTTGTTTTGCAGCACAGTCTTACTGTGGAGTGATTCAACTTCTCAGTGCTCTTCCAGCCAGGGAGATACACACATAGTTATGCTGATATTTGTGGATCATTGCTAATGCTTTTCAATCTTGGTTTACTGCTGATAGTGACATGCTCTTTTGTATTTTCCTGCAAGAATAGTAATCTGAATAGTTTATGATTCCTGCCCTTTTTACCCAGCAACCATAGAAGAAGACCTGTTAATACCAAGTCATGTTCTGTATAGGTTTTATCATACAAAGGGAGAACATGGGTGAACATGTGGATTCCCACTGACTCCCCACATCAGCCTTCCAGTATGTGGAAATGATAACCCAGCTTGTTAACTGGATCCATCTAAAGTATTGCATGTATTTGTTTTGTTTAAGAAAGTTGATCTACATATCTCCTTGCTAATAAATCTTATGTGAAGAAGCTGATCAGGGGAGTGACTTTTAGATTACTGTTGAAAGCTAGAAAAGCAGGGGGTAGTGAAGTCATAACAAGATATGCTACTTGACTCTAGTAGTGTGTGGAGGCTGTTACTCAAAGTGTCCTCAGTGCTTTATAGGAATGGCCACTACTACAATAGTGCACCTTGAGAGATCTCAAGTATTCAAATACTATTGCATGTGTCTTACTATATAATAATGCAGATTATAAAGTGATGTGGTATGCTCTAGTAGTGATGTTAGAGTTTTTGAAAGGTAAGTGAGGTTCTTAAGGAGGTTGGGAATGGGTCTGTTAGAAGAGAAGTTACTCTTTTAGTCTTGACAGTGTACCCCAAGAGACTTGGGTTCAGCCTGGTGGCTTTTATGTCTTTCTCTGTCCCCTCTGAAAGAGGCAAACGGTCTCTTACCTGGGAAGATAAAATGAGATTGGCCCATTTTAAAACAATCTGTTTTAAAAAGAGAAGGGTTGGCTGTGGCTTTTGTCCTTATGTGTTGTTTAGATGAGCATTTTAAACGACTTTCACTTCTTGGGCTTCAGCAGAGGGCTATGCTAGCTCAACAGCTTGTCTCCAGGAATCCCGGATCTGAAGTGTGCCACAACAATCTCCAAATTGCAGTGGCAAAATCTGTTCTGGGGAAAGCTAGCACAGTATCTGTATGTGCTGTGTACTCCAGCCAACACCATGAGTAATTTAATAACTACTAGGGAGAAAACAAACAAACCCAAGTATGTATATTTAATGTTGCAGTTGTATTAAAAAGTACTGTGTGGGTCTGAGTGCTTGACGTTTATGGTGTGGATCAAGACAGAAATAGTAACAGGGCGGGCTAAGATGTCAGCAGTGTTGTGCAGACCAAAATGTGTACATGTATCAAAAGACACAAAGTGGGAGAAGGAGCTTTGCTTTCTTTTTCTTTAATGCAGTTGTCAAGCTTGTAAAAAGTAGATCCCCTTTGTGCCTTTTAATGTCTTGTATGTCCCTCTGTCTATCGAGTTATGAAAATTATGGCTGAAGAACTGACAGGGAAAAACATGACTGGGAAAACAGCTGATGCTCAAGGAGGAGGAGTTAAAACTAACTTAAAATTGTACCTTCAGCATTGCACTGGATACTATCGTTAGGCTCAAAAACATACTTGGTGGTAGCTTCAAAAGGAAAAAGTCAAGGTGGGTGGGGGAGAGCTGGAGCTGAGCACCTGGTTGCAGTAAGAGTCTTGATTAGTCTGAACATGTCAGAAGAGCTCCTTGCAGGAGAGCTGTATAATTTGTTAAGGGAAGATACTGGCTGCAGGGGAAAGAGGCCGGGAAATTGGAAGAAGTGAGGACTGCCACCAAGGGCAGTGGTTTTGCTCCTTTGCCCTCCCCACTGTGTTGGCTTGAGCACTTGTGCAGCCACAGGGGAAATAGACTAGGGACCGGGGGAGGGGGGGGAGGAAGAGGAGCTGATTGACCTGAGTTAAATTGTGCCCATCCAGGAAAAAAAAAAAAAAAAAAAAAGAAGTTTGTTCTACAGTTGGCATTGGTGTTCCTGACACTGGGCCATAGTGTCACAGATTGGTGAAGAGAAGGTTTCAGGAGTCTCCTTCATGCTACAAGCCAGCGTCTTAGCTATTAAAACCTTCTTTTATGTTTTTTTTCATGCTTGCTGTTAAGGGTATTTTTTTGAAGTTTATGGAAAGGATATTTACAGAATCATTTTTTACTTCCTGGAATGTTAGGAAAATGGTGTTTCATTCCGTAAAAATTTTCCAGATAACTTGAACAGATACGTTTAAAAAATGCTGTCAACTTGAAATGCATTCACTTAAAAAATTGTTCGCACACTTACAATTTCAAGTAGTACGTGTAGCCAAGATTGCTTCTAGTTTGCCTTATAATTCCTCCTAATTTTTTGTCTTCTGCAGTTGGTATCTCCCATATCTGGCTGCACAAAGCTTTCCTGGCACACACAGGGCAACTGACCAACTCACTGATGATAGATATGAAATTGCTCACATGCAAAATGACATCAGATGCACAGAAGAAATGCTTCTATTATATATTGTTTGTAACAGAAGGATTGTGTATATTCACTGAATCAGTGATGTGTGATTTCTTTTTTTTTTATTTTTAAAATTGTTTGCACCGTTTGCAGAAGTGGGGTACATAATGCTTACTGGAAACTTCTGTTTTGCTATGTTTGGAAACAGTTCAGCACTAACAAAGTTGGAAACTATTTTAAACGTGCACAGTCTAACCCCCTGAAATATGTTTTTCTGTCTTAGTGGCACAAGTACATCCTTGCTGCAGTTCCATATATGGAAATTTGCCATCAGACAGCATCGTTTTCCAGAGCTCACATTGAGTCAGGAAACCGCCTCTGCAGTAGTCAGACCTCTTGGTTAACTGTTGCAGCAAAGCCAGTCCTCTATCTCTCCTTTAGGGATGATTAAACTTTCAGTAGATGATTATTGGTGTGATATTTGAGACAATGTCACTGGTGGGGAAGACAAGGCTCTTCCCTTCCAAACTGGGACACTTGAGAAGTTGAGTGTACCAAGAAGAATATAGGAATTGCATGTATGCAGTAGGCTGTGCAATAGAGTAGAAATAGGAGAGGAGAGAAAAACCTGCATCCACGTACTATGCCTGTGCAGTAGAGTAGAAACAGGAGAGAAGAGAAATACCTGCATCCTGCCTGCATGCTTTTTTTTCTCAAATGCCCATAAATATTAGGGCAATAGATTCCCTTATTTTGGAGTAGTATTTCACAGAGGAGGTGTAGTTTAAAGGCTCTGGCTTTCCATGAAGTCATCCTGCTATCCATGTGACACAGCTTTATTGCTGTTTTGATGTGGGGCTGGTGGAATTGAGTGTATGCGTATGTGGTTGAGGAGGAACAGGGGGATTCGGACCTGGTGTTTTTCAGATTTCTGAGACCTTCTCTAAATACATTTACGCAATTGCTTTAAATGCAACTACATGGTTTGCCAGGTAAGCAGCTTTCCAAATGTCCATTTAAAGTAGAGAGTAAGTTTTCAAGCCTGTTTATAAAGTAGGCGAAGTTAAATCTCTGGAAGTGGCAACACTTTCAAAATAGTGGATTCTTTTTTACTCTCAGGTGAAGAGTTGGGGCAGAAGTCTGGAGGAGAACAAGAATGGTAGCTTTCAAATCAATCATTGCAACTGGATTTGCCAGCTCATGTGCTGCTCACCCATGTTGACGACTTCTCAATTTGTGTTTCGCAATTAAATGGATGGATAGTTTTTCCCTTCCCACCCTTCTTGATGTATGGTATCAGGAGTAGAAATCGCTGAGAAGGATGTATGCTGTACCTTGTATGTTACATTACTATGCGGTATTACAAATACTTGACATAATTGATTAGTCAGCTATAACCACCTTGTGAATTTCAAAATTATTTTCATGCTGATATACCGATCTGAAAACCACATTTTTCTGCACAAAGTAGATACTTGTTGATAACACTGGTGTAAAGTGTTAACCATCCTTTCTTTCTCTCTTTCCTAAAGCTTGTACAACGAGGACAGAAACTTGCTACGTATTCGAGAGAGAGAGAGGCGGAATCAGGAGGCGCTGCAGGAGAAAGACAAGTTCCCTGAGAAGACTCCCCTCTTTGCAGAACCCTACAAGGTAATGGTAGCAGAGTGCATGGTGGAGGGAGAGGAGGAAAGAGGGTTGGGGTGGAAGTGGAGAGCTGTGGCCTCTGCATACGCTATAGCAGACTTGAGCATGATACGTGTAAACACAGCATCTTCCCATCTGCTTAACTTAAAATTCATCAGAGTATGTGCTTAAAGCTCTGTAGATGGTGCAAGCGCAGTATGGACTTTGGGTTGCACAGATTCATTTGGGGGCCTCTTGTAGCCAGGGAGTTGGAGGGAGAGTTGCTCAGGAGCAGCTTGGATGCCTGTCTGCAGCTGTAGTTGAAACAAACTGGTCTGATGTTAGTGTTCCTGAAGACTTGGCTCAGAAGAACCAATACTGATTAGCAGTCCCACTTGCTTTGGAGAAACTGCATGCAGGATCCAGGTGAGCTTGCATAACTTCACTCATGGTGATGCAAGGTGATTAAAATAAGATCCTGAAGAATGTCTCTTCTTGAGCTGGATCTCTTGGGGTGGTGGGTCATGCTTTTTAAATTTCCACCTTTCTGTTCTTTTGTTGCAGACTAATAAAGAAGATGAGTTGTCAAGCCGAATTCAGAACATGCTGGGCAATTATGAGGAGGTCAAGGAGCTCATCAGCAACAGATCCCATCAGAATCTCATAGGGATTCCAAAAAGTGTTGCTCCTCTGATCCCACAAGGAAAGCCTGATCGCCCATACTTCCCGGAAAAGACCAGCCATACATTACCATCTTCATTCCACCACACAACCCGCCATCCACCCATGGGACCTATGGTTGTAGCTCCTCCCCCTCCAAGCCACTCCATTCACTACCAAAAGGCACAATCAAGAACACAACCAGCTTCAGGTTTGCACACCAAGAGTCACAGCTTATCCAATGGTCGGAGGCAAGGTCAAGAACACAATCGTGGTGGCCAGCAAAATCACGCATGTTTTCACCACAAGAGAAATGACAGGCATGCGGTTGGTGAAGGTCATGCTAATGAACTGCAGGCCTCCATTTTGGTGCTTTCTCCATTGCTGTCATCTTTTTCTTCTCCAGTGGCACCCCTGTCACCTCTACATTCCAGCCAGCATATCAATTCCAGGTCACAGAGCAGCAGCAAAAGTCATGGGCCGACCTACAGTCAAACAAAATCATCTCAGGACCTAGTGACAGGATCACAGGAGAAGGAAAGTCGGGACAGCTCAACCGTTAACCTGACCAGCACCGCTCAGCCTTCCTCTCAGACTTTTCCCCCACCTTTGCCATCAAAAAACAGTGCAATGCAGCAGAAACCAACTGCCTATGTCAGACCAATGGATGGCCAAGATCAGGCACCAGTTGAATCACCAGAGCTCAAACCCCTTCTGGAGGAATACCATGGAGAACCCTATGAAAAAATCTCAGATTTGAAGGCAAATGCCAAAGCCAAACTATCCAAATTGGAAATCCCTTCTGAGCCCATAGAGGTGAGTGCAATTGTTGGGGGTTCTGTTACTGGCAGGGTAAGTTCAGCTGGGGGAGAACAGGTCATCGAAGGGCAGAGACTACTGGAAGCAATGATGGCTGTGCATGTGTTATCATGTTTAGAAGGTGCATTCTGAGGTTGGCTTTTGCTGACCTGGGTGAGATATCCATTTGGGTGGTGAAAATGCAACAGTTGCTGTGATTCTGTGGTTTTCTCAGTGAGGCTGCAGCAGGTTTTATGGTTAGAGAGACTGCTTCTGTTGCTACGATTTTTGTTTTGCCTGTAAAGGTTGTTGAAAAGGAGAAGGGGGAAATTATGTACTGAGAAGGTCAAGTGGTGATGCATCTGCAGTTAGTACATGCAGAGTGTCAGTATTCAGTGTGAGTGCTGGTGGGTAGAGGCCCCAAGTCCTCACTGAATATTGGAACACAGCTGACTGTGCAGTGAGTTCTGTGGTCATCTGGTAGGTTGAAAGTTTTGGGGCTTTGATAAGTGACTGTGAACACCACAGGGTTCTCCTAAATAAGTTTGTAAGATCTTGCTGTAGACCCTCAGGAAAGTATTAACAGGACCAAAAAGGATCCTGTAGATTTCTGCCAGATGGGTTGAGCCTAGCTTCATCGGGAAACACACCACCATTCTGTCTCCCACTTCATCAACTGCCTTTTGAGTAAGTTCTGAAGGTTTAAGTAAATTTAGTGCACAGGTGGAATTCTCAGTGATAAGCAAGATCCTAAAAGTTCTGTAAAATTTTGCATTCAAGCAAAGAAGATACCCTCCTTCTTGTCCCAACAATGAGCAGAACTCTGCTATGTATTTGTTCTTACCAGCAGAAGGCAGCCTGGGCAGCAAGCTCAAGCATACCTTCGTTCTAGTCACTAAACTTATCCTTTCTCTGCCAAGGACTGAGAGGGAAGTTGCTAAAGACGTGGGATGGGAAGCTGCAGTTGTTGCAGTGAAGAGGTGGCAGTTGGGCCAAAGACCAAAATGTGTTGCATGTTAACCTTTGGTTATTCCTGCTCATCTGAGAACAGCTTCTTCCTAACATAGATATTATTTCTTGAGAGCAAAACACTAGCTTCTGCATTTGTCACCCATTTAAAAATGAATAATGTTTTGGGGCTTAGATTTCATTCTTCAGTTAGAATCTGCAGTTTCAATCTGCAGTTGGACTTCTGTCTTCAGATGCTCTTCTGTCTTTCATTCTGCTCTTCTGGTTATTTTCATGGATTGCTCTTTTCCAGGTTGAGACATGTCAGTTGAGTGCAGGGGTATTGCAGATTAGCAGGTGCAATTCAGAACATAACACTGTTGCTCTTGTACTGCTTAAGTGGCCCTCTTGCCAGAGGGAAGAAAACTGAGAATATGGATTTTTTTATATAGTTCTTCCTGCATCTTGAGTTGGTTAGAGATCATATGCAGTGTGTGGTAGGGACAGGTGCAGTTAAACTGGATTAGATTACTCTGTTCTAGCTTTCACTTGAGAGAAAAAGAAAAGGGCAGTGGTCAGAGTGGTTGGGAAGGCTTTTCCAAAGGTTTCAGAGAGCATCTCGCGCCAATGTTTGCGCCCTGCTGTGAAGTCCAGTGGCCTAGCAAGGAGCGGGTGTGTTGTTTAGGACACTGTTAGGAAACTTTAGGGGAAGGGGAGGATGGCTGGAATTACAATTGCTTCTTAACCAGGTGGTTAAGAAGTAGTTCTTTTCTTTATTGTTATTTTGATACAGCAAGATTCCATGTTGAATTCCATCTGGTTTTGCTGACCCCAAGACCACCTATCTGATTTGTCATGTGTGATTGAGGCAGAAGCCTTGGATTTCTCAGACATGCTGTGAGTTAAAGTGGCTTGAAGCTCACATTGGTAAAGCGGTGGGAGAGGAGGAGCAGTGTTGTTGTACATGTGTTGTTCAGCAAATTCATGCTCTTTTTCGTTGTGCCCTTTGAAGCCCATTGTTTCAGCTTTGCTACGGGACCAGCACACTGATTCTGCCTGCCTTGTGGCTTAGCCTCTCACAAGCTCAAAGGCACTTGGTTCCCAGGTACACTTGGCAGTTTTACCATGTTCATTCTTCAGCACTGAGAATATTGCCATGCTCTATGGGATGTCGGATCCCACAGTGCTGACCTAAGGCAGCCGGTTGAAGAGAGCTATGGGAGATGTTTTCAAATTTTATTTTGCCTTCGTAATAAAAAGGGAGAGTGTGGGTGAGGTCTGCTTTTCATGGAAAAGGGTGTTGATCAGCTGCAAATAGCTGTAGGCAATTTCTTGTGGAAAATGAGAGGAAACTTGCAAAATGACATTGTTGGGAAGCTGTGAAAATACTTTCATGCTGAGAGACTTTATTTGCTTCAAAGTAGGTTTGACATTGCACATCATACCTCAAAATAGGAAGTGCACTGTGGTCTGCTTTTCATTATTTGCTTGACCGGATATTTTACTCCTGGGGGAGAAATAAAGCAGTGCACGGCTTTACCTTTTGCATTACCCATTCTTCATTATCCATTGCCAAAAAGTTAAACAGCATTTCTGGATTTAAAACTCTTTGCAATTTTTTTTTTCTTTTTTCTTTGAGAGGGCATGCATATTTTTTAGAAATGAGACTTCCTTGTTCCCTCCCAACTCTCCTGGTCCCCTGGTTCCATTTCTATTTTCATCTTACCTCTTTNTTTTTTTTTTCTTTTTTTTTTTTTTTTTTTTTTTTTTAATCCCCGTGCTTTTTATGTCATCTCATGTATCTCTGGTTTAATATGATTTTAGGTAGGGTAGTGTTAGCTATGATGCTGTATACTGAATGAAACTTCTTTCTCACTTTCCATTGAGCACATGGCTCTGAATCCAAATGCCCGTAAAAATCTTACAGCTGCCAGAGCATGAGTAGCGTTACCCATGCTATTAGATCTGTGGCAGAGAAAGAACATAATAAAAAGGGAATTGAAGATAATGAAAGAAATGGTTTTGCACAAACCAAAACCCTGCTTTTAATTAATTATATGCTTGGTCCATTTTGAAGCTGATAGATGAAACCTTTTGTTAATATGCTGAATGATCCTCATTTGAGGTAGGTATGTTACCTCTGACTGTTTTCTATGCATAGGCGTTTTGGATAATGGCTCTGTAAGCTCTAGTGGAAAATCCATGACTTCATTTTCTGCTTGTTTCAGGCTTCTCATTATCATATTCACTTACTTCTGTTTGGTTTCAATGATTAACTTATATTTGATGGTAGAGTCTTTCAGTGCTAAAGCCTGGAGAGTGAAGAGGAAGAAGGTGTGGTTGCACACCTGGATACATTCCCTCTGTGCTGGATGTACAGTATAAGAGAGGTGATTGGGGAACAAGGCCAGGCTGGTTTGCTTTTAGAAAACACCCAGTGGCGTATGTTGAATGCAGGTGAAAGATTCACCCAAAGAAGGGATCTTGGGAAGGCTAATCAGGGGGTCCTTCGGCCAAAAGGTTGGCCCTTCCTTTTGTTTTTGGTGAAGCAGGAGCTGTGGGGAGGCTCCTGCCCTCCCATGACCCTGACAGTGAATAGGTCTAGACTAGCAGAAACTCTGCTGTCCTTCCCTTTTCTTCCCAGCAACTGGGAGCATGGTTTTACAAATTTTACTTACACTGTTCGGCCCCGGTTATGCTGAACAGCCACATACCAAATACAGTTTTTACCGTGATCTCTCTTGACATCGTTTAGGAAAGCCATTTCTTCTACTGCATGTTTTTTGGCTAATTGAATTTCTAAGGCGTGTGTCACCTGCAGCTGTGAATTCATTATTGACAGCTTCTGTTCATGGCAACACTGACAAGTTAAGCCTTCCAGTCTGAATAGACAAGCAGATTCACTGTAGAGTGAATTAATCCACAGTGGATAACTGTGCAGTGACTCACTTTGCATTCACATAAAGAAACTGAACAGCTCTTTACCCTCTTCCCCAAATAAAAACCTTCATTTTCAAAAGTTGTCCCCATCTCTTTAAGGCATCTTTCCAAATTTATTGTGTGAACACTTAAAAATATAGCATACTTGAAAGTTTAGATGTATCCCTTCTCTTAATGTGCCAGGTTTTACCTCTTCCTCCAACACCTAAACAAAGATGCTTTTAAAGCCATTCTGTCTTTTCATGTCTTTAGGAGAGCTGCAGCACCAACAGAGAGCCTTGTATTACCTCAGTTGACAAAGACTGTGATGTCTTAAAGGGAATTGACTTGACGGCAGGGCCAAGAAGCAATGAGGCTGGTTTGAGAGTTTTTGTAAATCCTCAAGCATTATTAAGGGCATAGTGTCTGGAGGAATGTATAGCACTTGATGCTCACTGAAGATTTGGCTTTGTTTTCCTGGCAGTTTTGTAAATGTTAGGGAGTAGCTCCTTTTATCTCATGTAATGAGACCTCATCAGGCTTTCCTCTTTCACCTACAAACTGGGAAGCAAATAGGAAAGCAACCAATTAAAAAAAAAAAAAAAAAAAAAAAACAAACAATGAAAGAGCCTGGACATGTTAAGTCTTTTTGGTAATACTGTATTATCCTTGAAGCACAGGGTACACACAAAGATCTCTGTTCAAAGTGGGATTGCCGTCATTGAGCTCTGTTCTTCACCTCAGTAAACATTTATGAATGGTCACCAGTTAAAACATGATTGTTGCATAGTATATAGTGATGACTAAATACCTAGAAAGAAGTTTGGATGCCAAAATAAAACCATTCTAGATAATATTTTTTCACTGACTTCTCTCCATGGCAACTGAGCTACTGGAAGGAGTAGTCAGACAGGTGAACCCTGTAAACTAGAAATAAATATATTGCTTTAATCCTATGTCCTTTAAAAATGAAAATCTTTAAAAATACAGAGAGAGCACTGTCATTTGGTCTTACCTAATGAATACAGAGTATTTAGCATTATGCTGCTATTGTTGTTTTTCTACCAACCTTATATTTATTTATCATTTACTGACTAGAAGGGGTATTGGGCTTTTTTCCCCCTCTCCCCTTTGTATTCCTGTTTTTTATTTTTTTTTTTTATTTTTTCCCCTGGTTTGCACCAAGAGAGATAACAAGGTGTTACAGAAGTGTCTTCTCTGCTGCCCTCTTCATAATCAGAAGTGCCTTATGTGATTGGAGAAGGGATTCCTTGCTTCACCACAAGCATTGTGTAAATTTGTCCTTTTGTTGGTGTGTGACTGCTAAAGAAGTGGATCAGACATGAATGACAATTGTTACTACTAGATTTTTAATGTTTGCTTACGGTCTCCAGAATAAAGAGTGCTCTGGAGGGTGAGGGCATGTGGGGCAAGGAGCAGGAGGTTGGTTCAAAAGCCACAAAGGACATCTTGTATTGTTACTTCAGTTTAACCAGACTCTGATGTTCAAAGTTCATGTGTCAGACTGCACAAGTCATAAATTAGAAGTAGTCTTGTTCATCTTCCTCTTTGATGCTTGGATAAGGTACTCTCAGGTGCAGTGTCCAACTACCAACTCCCACCTGCAAGGCTTTTCAGGTTTGAGACCCTTGCTTGTTCACTTGGCTCCAAGGTCTGGGCTTGGCTTTTATGCAAAATACCAAATAATAGGGGAATTGTTTTTAAAAAACTGCATTCAGCCATCAGGCCACCAGAAATGGGTAGTGTGTGTTCTTGCTGCTTGGAAGCCCAACTAGGCAGTATCAGTGTGAAGAAAGGAACAGGGATCCTGCATCTCCTGAGAGTGTGTGGTGAGGAGCGGGTGCCAAGAAACTGTTTCTGAGAGAGCTGTTGAGTCCTTGCCAGTTTTTCCCATCAGATGTGGATGGACTTGGCTCTTTGGCTTACACCAAACCCAGCTTGTCTCCGTAGAGCATCTCTAGGCACCACTGCAGAACATTTGTCCGAATTCAGTTGCTAAATCTGTCACTTTGCAAAGCAATGGGAAACTGAGAAAGAGTAGTTAGATGGGGATTTGCAAATCCTGCAGAGAGCAAGAGCAGGATAGATAAGGTCAGGCAAGAATTTCCATAAACTACGTTGCATCTTTCCAGATGACTCAGAAGTCAGTGTCTCATCCAGAATGCTGTGAGAAACTTGGGTTTAAACAAGCTGCCATAGCATATTAATCACTGGGAAGTTTTTTGGTTGAGGTTTTTTATGTTGTTGTTCTTCCTATGAAGGGCTTGTGATCAGCCATCCTTACTGGAATCAGTTATGATTCCAGCACAGCATTTAGATCATTGCCTTTCTCATTGGCAACTGTAAAGAGTGCTGTGTTTAAAAAGGAGGGACAAAAAAAAAAAAGAAAGAAAGAAAGAAAGAAAACCTGTGGTCCTCTGCAGTTTGCAAAGTCAGGAGCCAACAAGATGAATTTAAGGGGAACTTAAGAACACTTCTGTTGTTAGTTACCATTGCTGTGCAGAACAAAATCAGTGCTTGTTAAATGTTGTGTATGTAAACAGCTACTTTTTTTCTGTAATAACTCATTTTGTGTCAGTGGCTGTATGGTAATGACTAAAATGAATATCCTGCAATCGTGGGTATGAGTAATTTTCCAAACCTTAATCTGTACAATGGGGACTAACATACACAAGTTTTACAAAGGTGAGTGAATAAATGTGTGTAGAAACATTCAGGTGTAGTAATGCCCAGAAGGTATCAAAATGAAATTGATAACCCTGTCTTCAAAGTACAGAGTTAGTAGTGGGCTCTGGTAAGTCAAGCAAGAAGCAGTAGTTTGGAAGTGAGGGGTAAACCAGCAAGTGCTATAAGCTGCTTTGTAAAGCTCTGTCTGTCTAACACCTCAAATGGCAAAATGTCTATATGACACAAATTCTCGTATTTCTCCTGAGCGCTTGATGCTGTCAGGTTAATATTCTTGAAATGCAGGGCAGCAGGAATGACTGGCCAGCTTGTGAGCGAGTATGGAAAATGTCAGTGAGACAGTTTTGCTGTATCCCTCAGGTTTCCTAACTCTTTTTCAAGCCATGATTGTCTAGTGCCAGCTGTGTGAGTTTGTACATGCTAGAGTGAGGGGAATGTAGTGTGTGTCACTGGGGCTGCAGTTAGGTTAGGGTAGCTGTAGTTTGAGGGATAGCATGGAGTTTGTGGGCTTTGGTGCTGCCTGTGAGTCCGGGGGAAGGAAGGAAGGAAGGAAGCATCATTTGAAGGCAGCTGAAAACACATTGTTCAATAGTCTTCTCTATCTTGCAGGAGTTTCACATGGGCATGCTTTTCTTGTTCTGTGATTGCTAAACAAAACCAAATCAAATGTGCAGAGCTTGTCTGCAAGCTCCGCTTGGTTTGGAAATTTGTGGTCTCTATTTTAGTCCTTCAGAAAAGCTTGTACACCTGAAGGCCTGACTTGGTTTTTCTCCTAAAGCACTTTGTTTAATAAGTAGTAGTATCTCTTTCTGGGAACCTGGAATCATGTGTCCTGAGAAGCATCACTGCTTTAGTGATCAGTGATACAATCACTGATTGTAACAGTTAGATTGACAGAACTCAGGAGTAAAAACATAATGCTGCGAGTTGTGAGCTGGGTATTTTCCATCCTCTTGAAAGATTTTTTTTTTTTGGCTCTTCCAGAAGAGTCCCATCTTCTACCTTGAAGGCTTAACCATTGCTGTCATGACGTAAACCTGTGCTGCCCCCCACAGTGATGATGGTGAGGTCCTTTGCCAGACTGGCTTAGCCAAATTTAAATTTCAGCAGAAGAACCCAGCCTGGAGAGAGGAGCATGAATTACCTGACCCTGAACAGTATGCTGAATTTGAAGCCAAGCATCAAACTGCACCTTGCAGATGGTTGCATTATATCCAGCTTTATTTAATTCTGAACAGCAAGGAGTCTAATTTTAGTTGGGTGAATGACAGATGTTACTGCGTCTTTAGAACTGGCCTAGAAGAATTGAGAACTATTATTTCTAACTTTTTTTAAAACTAATGGAAGTTTTCTGCACAAATCTTTTAAATGCAGAGGCAGCCTGTGCCTTTGCAGACAAAGCTTAGCTACTTCGATAGCAACTTAATGAAAGCAAAATTCAATGAAGGGAGCAGACTGCAGGAAAATATTAAGGAAAAAAAAAATAGTTTGGGAATGGAAACAATGTTATCTGACTGTCAGGTGGCCACTGCAGTTGCATCAGCATTACAGGTTTGCGAAGCAGCTCATTTGGGGTAGTCAGCTTGCAAGGGAGGAAATGGAACTACCAGAAGTGACTGGTTTCAAACCTTGTGTGGATAGTAATTGTTTGTAGTAATTACCTGAAACTCCCGCTAAAAATCTGAGTGGAAACAAGAAACTTTGAGTCAACCTTATCTTTGGTTATTGTTCATATGGGTCTCCAGTGGCAACTGCTGGTATGCAAAACTGTTGTCGGAACAGAGTAGTGTATACTCATGCAGTGGAATCTCAAAGAGGGAATTGTGCGGAAGAAACAGCAAGTGAGAATAGAACTTGGGTTTCTTGCTTTTGGGTGCACTTCATGAACAAAAATCAAGGAGGTTGTGATAAGCAGCAGAAACATTACAAGAGGCATTTCATACTGCTAATGCAATGATTGTTACTGCCCAATATTATGACTAATAGACAAGAAAAGTGGTCTGGAAAGCCTGAGGAGAAGGCTAAGAGCAGATGACAGCCAAACCTTCCAACAAGCCAACTTCAAAGCAAGCACAGAAGGCAGGGAGACGTGGCAGGCGACTTGCATGTTAATGAGCTCCAAACAAAACACACCCACTGACAGCTTATCGCTGCCAGTTTCAAAAGTAAAGCCAGACATTTATCTCGGAGGAGGAGGAGGTGACTGTGGTGGCCTCTACCGTTTCTCTGCCTGGTCTCCAGACTCCATTGTCCTGCTGTTGTAAGGTCTTTGATTGTAAGAGGTATAAAAAGTTTTGGGTTTTTTTTTTATATATTTTTATTTTAGATGTAATTCTGGAAAAAAAAACAAACCAAAACCACAAACTCATGGTCTTTTGAAAATCCATGGTACACTTGATGTTAGGCAGCACCGACAGACAATTTTCTTGTAGCCTGGGGCAGTAAGCTTGTTAAAAGCTGAGGAGTAGCTTTATTTCTGACCTGATATCTGTTTAAATGTCAGATATGTCTAAGGTTTGTTTAAAAATGATTTATGATTTATTTAAGAATTCCTTTGGACTTTGAAGTAGAAAATTTTTCTGTCCTCGACATGGGTCACTTAATCCATCAGTCCTCTGCAGCCCAGACTGCGTTGGTTGGGGCATATTTTGGAAACCCTTACGGAAAACTGCACACTTCAGTGGAGCCTTGAAGCTCCAGTATCTTACCCTCTGTTAAAGTAAAATGAAACAGGCAAAAAAAGGATAAACAGCTCGTTGGAGACTGCAAATCACAGTTCCTTCACCTCTTTCCCTCCTCTCCTCCTGCATTTATGTTACATTGGGTTTCCCAGTGTTTTCTCTCCTAGCCCCTTTCTTGCTGTACCAAGCCAGGGGCCGGTGGGAAGAGTGCAGCGTGCAAGATAAGGGGGGGTTGAACATCGTGGCAGCTCTTTAAGTTATTTTTCTGTAGATTAAAGTCAGCTTTTCACAGTATATGGTTAGCTAGCCATTCATCAGCCTTCGCGTTATAAGCATCTCTTAACAACCAGGATGGAGTCTGTCATTGGGGTTTATATGGTGGCATAAAATGCCTAGATCTGGGATGTCACTCGCTCTTAAACATAACATGAGTTGCTTGGAAGAAACTGAACTCTTACTGGGCATAGTGGTCGGCACCTTGGAAGACATTAGGGGTGTTTACCTGCATCTTTGTAAGAGGATGGATTGTATGTGTTTNTTTTTTTTTTTTTTTTTAAATCCCTTGTCAAAACCATTTATTTTTATAGTTTCTTGACATGTATATGTAATGATACTTTAATACTCAGGCTTGTTGTAATAGCACTTAGTCTGATCAACTCCATTTTATTTTTTTCACTATGTTTTGTATAAGGAAAACTTAAAAAAAAAAACCCAAAACCTCAGTTTCACTATAAGGGCTGAAACTCAGCTACACCGTTCCCAGTAAACATCCCTAAAAACTTGCATGTAAATATCCAAAGCTGTGTGGTCCAAGCCTTTCTTGTAACCCTTAGGCATTGTGGTAAGTGTGAGCTGAAATGAATTGCAGCCAGAGAAAGGGTAACTACAGGATTCTTTGCTGCTTGTTGTACTACCAAGTGCCCAAAGATGTGTCCTTTGACTCCATGGCCCTTTCTGGCTCTCAGAAGTGAAAGCAGTTAGTACCTTTTATGCTCTTACATTAATTTCATTTCTTTTTCCCTTCATTTGCTGTAGCAGCTGTATTGGAGGTACATCCAGACGCACTGACCCTGATTGCTGCTTCTTGGGGTGGTTTCATAGACACAAGCAGTTTAGGGGTTTGACAGAGCACTACTGGTTATGAGGTCAGGATTGCATACAGCTTTTGCATTTTTAAATATATAAACAGATCTTGGCTTCTCTTGTTTTCTCTCACCTGATGTGCTTGCAGTATCTTAGGAGAAATCGAAGTCAATCCCAGTGGACAGGGGAGAGTTATATGGCAGTGCTGTGTTTTGGTTTGTGGGTGGTTTGGTTTTTTTTTTTTTAATAAGCAAGCCATAGCATGCAGGTGTAATTATATAAACAGAAAAAGCTACTTGTTGTATTTGATTTAATAGGTGAGTCCCACTGGATGCAAAAGACTTTTTTTCCCTTGTGTGCCTCTCTCTTGGAAGAAGCCACACGTTTTATCCAGGCTAGAAATAAACCAGCAATAAAATGCCAAAGCAGCACTAATAGCTCACACAAAACGTCCTCCACCAACCTGTTTGTAGATTTTTGAAACTCTCTGCACCGTTTCTTACACAAGTGGAAAGTGCCAAAGGGACAGATGTTGCCAGTTTGAACCGTACAGGGGGAAGGCAAATATTGCTAAGCAACCGTGTGCTTGAGAGAGCGTTTTTCGGAGAGGAGCCAAGGGAGTTATGCCTGGGAGCGCTCGCAGCTTCTCATGCTCGGTGCGAGGGAAGAGATTAAAAGTTCTTTCCTGTCAGGGCTGACGCCGCCAGCACAAAAGACACCATAACCTATTGACACTGATTAGGGCTGACAAGGGAATGTATGAAAACAGGAAATCTCCCCTGCCATGTAGGAAGGCAGTAAGACATGTTCACGGAGGTAAGTGCACCACACAGACGTGGCTCGGCACTAAGCCGCCTCTGCCAGGGCAATGTCAGGCGTTAGCTTCAGCGGGAGGAGGTAAAACCCAGGCAGGCGGCTGAGCCCTGTGAAGTCCAGGGGCGTCCTTGCCTGGGTCTGGCTTTCGCATCTGGCTTGTGAGCAGGTTGCTGAAGGATGGGCTGGTGGGGAGAGGGGGCTGTTTTCAGTGAGTCTTGTAATTGCAGGCTGCCTCATGTAAATCGAGTTAACTTCTCTAGTTACTGAAGGACAAAAGAGCTTATAAACAAGGCAAGTCTTAAAACACCTGTGTATAGTTGCACTCCTCCCTGGCCAAGCAGCGCTTCATAGCTCAGTGCCAGGCTGGAGGTCATTCTTCTGGTGGTCCTGAATGCCACTGGAGAAGTTTCCTCAGAGAATGAATTTGCCTGTTTCAAGTCTCTGCATTATTTTGGCAATATACCTCTGGTGTCTTGTTCGAGAGATGTATTTTCAGGAATAAAACAGATTTGTTCTCCTACATTGGGCATCACATTAATACTCTCCTAATGCTATTTCGAGTACCTTCTTGTCTTTGATCTGATTCTTGACATTGTTTGAGTGAAGGGATATGTTTAGCACGCGCTTTGTGTTTTATGTCTATCTTCATGGGATTTTTACTAGGTACCAGTGAACCATAGTGGAAATGGCATTTTGCAGCTTAGGGATGCTCCATAGGCGTCATCTGCATCAGCAGTGATGCATGTTATGACAAGTCTGGTGGTACTGCTCTTGCTTGTTGGGCTCTGTTGTGATTGCAGTGCTGTTGCCCTGCAAGAAGTTGCTAAACTGAAGTGTTGGTCAGCTCTCTGGTTTTAAATGAGCATGCTTATTAAGGGGAGAAAAGTTTTCCTGCCGTCTTGATGATGAGTAACTTGAGAGGGCAGCTGGTATAGTCCTGTATGGCAGAAGAGATTCACGATGTTACCTGGCAGGGTGTGAGATTGCCAGAGCTCACCAAAGAAGGCGGCGTGTAACCACTGCCACCTTAGGGGCAGTGATACTGGCTAGAGCACAGCTCTAGCATCCTTGTTAGGGGTGGGCTCAGAGTGGGTGTCCTGACCTCTGCAGTCTCCAGCACTGGCTGCTTCTGAAGCTGATGGCTGGTGCTAAACCAGTGATACACCAATCCTGAATTTCAGCATCTCTGGCTGATGTGCTGTACTGTTTCCAAAGCCTGACTATACCAATATGTTAATTTTTGAAATGACATTCAGAAGGTCTTGGTATTCTTGCCATGGCATACCACTCAGCGTAATAAGTTTTCTGTGTAGTTATGCCTCTCTTCTTTGTTTCCCTGTGTGGTTATTCTGTTTCTCAGTTTCAGGTCTCATTTTTCATTTTCACTGATGTCTAACAATGTCACTGTCCTAATTATCTTTAATATCCCCCTCATTCGCAAGCTTTAGCTGCCAGTTTTCATTATCATAATGATGAGCATTTATTACTTACACAATAAATTAGTGCTTAATTGTTTTAAGCAGAAGAATATTTTAATTCCCAGTTGGAAAAGGTGATATTCCTACCTTTTTGATCTCCCGCTTTTCAACACACTAATTTCTCTTTCTAAACTGCATTAGCAGTGTTACATTTTCTTGCCAAATGGTTCAATTGGTCAAACGGTTCATAAATGTGATTAGATATTGAGGTGCTCTTTTTGCATGCAGTCAGGAGTAGCAAATAGTACGAGACATGATCTTGGCAGTCCATCCTGCTCCAAGCAAAAGGTCTGGGTGCATTTCCCAGAGAGGCTCTGCCGTCAGCCCAGCTGCCTTTGCATATACCCAACCACATGGAAAAAAACCTGCAGCTGCTTGTGGCCATGGGACTTTAGCTTTTGTTTCAGACCCGTCAAGGGCTTGATGCTGGAAAGTATCCTCTGCCCCCTCCCTTCCCTGCAGCTACCTTCACCTAATAAAAGGCATTACTGCTTTCTATGAGTCCTGCTTCTCTGGGATACTGAATTTAATCACTTTGGCCTTTCTGCCTGTTCTTAAGATGGAGCTTTTCTTGAATCAAAGGAGGAAGGAACAAGTGTGATGTTTGCCTTGGCTGCTAAGGAAATAGAGCTCAATAGTACTGGACATATGGACTAATTTTTGACTGGTTAGTCACCTTCGATACTAGTAAAAAAATGAAACTTAACCGAACCTCCTATTGCTTACAGAAACTCCAGTTTGGGTGACTTATCAGGATGTGCACTTTCCTGTCAAGATAAATAGTAACTATTGCTATTCAGTACATTGCTGTATAGCTTAGATTATGCCACAGTCAGAAATATTATCTTGGCTGGCTTATTAAGCTTCATTAAGTCAAGAGAAAAATGTGAACATTAAAAAAAAAAAACCACTTAAAGTTTTCAGATCTCTTCTCCTCTTTCACTGCTTGAATTTAGAAAGAATATTGACAACATAGCAGTACTTACTTTTCCTTTTTTTGAGAGATGGTGAGAAAATTAAGTTTCTGTATTAGCAGAATTTTGAGAGAACTTATTCCTCTTGAATCAGAGCCTTAATTCAAATATTTTTTTTAATGCACTATTGAATTCAATAAACAAAGCACCCCCAAAGGGAGAAATTCCTAAAGTATAGAGATCAAACCCACAGAAATGCAGGAAATTTTGAGTGAGCACTTTCCAACAATTTTTAAGGCTTACTGCTGTATCTATTTACAACTATTTTTCTGTGTCTCTAGATTGAACACACTGGCAGGGTGACTGCTCATTTTAAAAGTCTATTGTAAAATAAACAATGTGTGGAATGATTCCTTATTAATGCTGTGGTATATATTTCTTTTAAAGCTTGTAGTATTTTTTTTTTTTTAACATGGCATAAGAACACTAGGTTTTTTACATGTGCCTTATGCACGTTACATTTTGAATAGCAGTGGCTTATGAAGAATGCTACAGATTTGGAAGATGAAGGGTGAATTCCTGTAACAGGAGACAAAGTCATGTCAGATTTGGATCCTGTCAACCTACTTCTCCTTATACAAGGAATATTTTTGTTTCTTTCATCAGCCTGTCAGCTCATTGCTGTTCAGACTAAGTTGTAATTCAGACTTGGTTGGACTCCCATCTGTTTGCTAAAGGTGAAAGGTGCAGTATTTTCAGCCTGAATGTTTTCACCTGAAGCAAGCATTTTACTAAAGGTGTTCTAGGCTCTTAAGTTCCTTGTCTATTTGCAGTTTTGTTTTGTTAATCATTGGCTGGATGTGCTGAAAGAATACCATCTGTGCTTTACCGATGCAGAGGACAGGCTGACTTCCCTTGCCTTCTTGGTTTGCTGCACTGCAGAGCAGGGTCAGCTCCATTCCTTCCTCTGCTAATACAGCGTTCATGTTACCACAGTAATACTCTGCATGTTTCCATAATGAAAGCAAGAAGAGAAGCAGTGTGGTATTTATTTTTCTATTTGCTATGGTAGCAGTAACCCCTTCAGTATGTCCTACCCTTTCCTTAGACATTTCCTCAGAGTCCTGTAGTCCACAGCCTTCTGTGGTGCACATGTAGGGAAATGCTTGTTGCTCAGTTTGCAGGAGGTTGTTTGGAGATTGCATGCAAAACTATCCCGATGTTGAGACTTTGCCTGAGAGGACATAAAGAACAAATTGCAATACACAAAGGTGTTGAACCCGATCCATCATATGACTACAAATTATTAACCTGCCGGCTCACATCCCTGAAGTATTTCAAATGGTTTGAGTATTTTGCCACTGGTTCATGGGAACTTTTCACACAAATATCGCCATCACATGAGCAATTATGTATGAAGGAAAGTACAGGCAGTGAAACAGTAATACAGAAAATCTGGAAATGAGAATAGTGGATGAGAGCCTCAAGTAATTAACGTCTTCTCCAGTTTGCTGTCCCCAAAAGCTGCTTCAGGGAAAGATGCAAAAAGCTCTCCTTAGGCAGAGGTTGGCTGGTGTCTTGGTAATTCTTGCAACCATCTCCCTTTGGTTGGATTTTAATTATAAGCCATTCAGATGGTATGTTAAATAAGCAAAAAAGCTGCTTCGTCTGCCTGGATTAGACAGACAAGGAAAGAAACAGTGAACTGACCCTTTCCTGTCCTCTCAGCATTGCTTTGTTTTGACAGCTATGTGAGCCTTGGAGGCTGATGGCCCATAGCCTTCCTAATTAATACACCTGACTTAGAGGGATCACTTCTCAAATGCCAGCCAGGTATGTAGGCTCAGCACCTCCCGCTTCACTTAGCTGCGGGTAAAAATTGTATGCGACAGCTCTGCAGTGCGTAATCCTGGCCATAAAGAATTTCTGGGACTTGGGAAACACTGTCTGCAGTCTTTAATGCAGAGTTTAGGGGATGACAAAAATGTCTTTTAAAGAAGCTTATGTTTTGAATCATAAGAGGCAAGTATCTTCTACATACGGATTTTAAATATTAATTTTAGACTGGTTGTTCTAGGCACAACACAAGCAAAGCAAGTCCTAGAAGGCTGTGTCCAGCCCTGGCCTCTGTACCCACCTGGCAAACAAGCTGAGCATGCTGCGGGCTTTACACTTGAGTTTGCAAAGCTGTTTGCTGAGGACGGGATGAAAGTGTCTGTGTGTTTGTTCAGTCAAGTAATAATAATCATCTCCTAGGAGCAGGCCTTGTCAGCCTTGGACACTGCTTTTATAGCTGAAAGTTTAAGTTAAGCTACTTAAGCAGGTAGTTTTGTATACTGGAAAGGGTGACCAGGTAACTGGTGGACAGGACTTGCTGTGGCTTCCAGTCTTCTACGGCAAGAGAGGGGAGCTTTCTAAGAGACTTGTCCAGTACTCATCTTGGGGAGGATAACTTTCATCTGTGTATACATGACTTAATAATAATAAGGCACTTTACTGTCTCAACCCCAAAACATCAAATCTAGAAATACTCTTGTTTGCATTTAGGTCAGTTGTAAAACAATGGCAACAGTTGCCTTTACTTGTAAAAGGATATCCTGCTATTTTTTTCTCACAGGTTAAGTACCTTGGTTTGGAAGCATTTAAAAATATTTCTTAAATTTCCATTAAGTTTTTAAAATAGCACCTAGGCTCTTTCTCAGTTAAGAACTTTGCTTTCTTAAGGAGAGAGGTAGAAGTCCTGTCCTTTCAACACACATCTTCTTTTTTTCCTTTGGGAATACTATCCTTGGACCCACTAACAAGCATCCCTTTATTCACTTCCCTCCTGCTTGTCTGCTCTGTTGATGCACTGGTGCTGGTGGCTGATGCCTTCCAGCTCCCCTCCAAGTTGTGTGATCCCAGGCAGCTGCACAGAGCTGTGCTGGGTGCTGGCCTGGGACTGGTGATGCTGATCCAGGCTCCAGCCTGCCTTTTGAATTCCTTTGTTTTCCAAATTTTTATTTGCACTGGTGGCAATGCAGAGAGGTGGCATGGGGTACTGCTCTTCAAAACAGATGGACAAATAAAAGTTCTTGGTTCAGAAAAGCAGTTCTGTTAAGTATTAAAACAGTGCAAGAGCCTGCATCTCCAGGTCTTGTTTACTGAGTCATTAAGGGGAAGTGCACCAAGTGTCACCACTGCCATCATAAATCTAACTCAGCTCTTTTTCCAAGGGGAAAGTGGTGTTTGGAAAGGGAAAAAACTGAGAGGTTATCTGAGATTAATCTCCAGAACCACAGGATACCTCTCACCACTAAAAAACCCAGTTTCCTTGATGGTCTTAACAGATGTAGTTACTGTTTTCTTACCTTTTCATTGAACTCAAATGAAGATCAGGATTTACCATCAAATAATTTCTCAAGCTTGCATTAGGGGATTTGGAAAAGGATACTAGCTGTAATAAAATAATGCCTACTATGTTACCGTTTCCATGGAAGGGAAACCATACTAGTGCCAAAGTTATGGCTGACATCAGAAGTCAGCTTGCTTGAAGACTGTAGTTCCTATGTGATTTGAAGCTACTTCCTGTATGAATACCCAGAGTTTTGCAATACTGGCACTGAGCATCCATAAGATATACAGGAGTGGTGAAGAATGGGATGGGAAAGAGTGGAAGTTTGGGAAGCATGTGTAGGTTTTCAAGTGTTGCTAGGTTGGGTTTTTTTGTTAAAGCAGTTGATTTGAGAACCGAAGTGCATCCTTTGTACTCACTCGTATTATTAACAGGTAACTTAATGCACAGATTTTTTTTTTTTTTTTTTAAAAGAACCAAAAAATAGCTATGCTTGGCTCAGATCTAAGTGAATAGAATTTATTGGCAAAATGCTATTTGCTTTTAAAAGCCTATGTCCTGCTGACCTCCAGCAAAACATGGACCCTTAAATGGTTAAATCACTTTAGGAAGTAAAGCTAGAGCTTCTGAGAAACTTGAAACCTTTGAAATGTATACACCATCATTTGAATTTCCTAACTTGTGCTGCATATTTATTTAATTATGGCACTTTGTGGTTTTCAAATAGCTTTGCTACAGTTGATCTATCACTTACGCCTATATATGTATTAGCCTTGATACAACATTCCTACTAATGATCATGTATTAAATTTTGCAGATAATGTTGATGTGCCCTAATGTGTGATTTCATGCTATTTTTCTTTAGAAAAATCTTAAAAATCATTATCTTTCAACCGGGTCTAAGCTGTTCTCCCCTCCAGCCCCCAGAATAATATCAAAGTTCTGATTTCTCCTTCTGCCCTGCTCCTTTCCTGCAACTATTTTATGTTAGCAAAAATTCATATGTAAATTTAGTTATGTCAGCAGAGTACAGATTTATTTTATTTACTCATCTGACAGATATTATCAACAAAAATCTCCTGTGACGTGAGTTCTGTTTAGTTCTGCTACTTGAGCGACTTTATCTTTATCGGCTGCGGTGACCAGCTTTTTTCTGGAGTAGGCTACGAGTCAGGCTACCCAAAATACTGTAAAAATTATATCTGATAGCATAAATTGCGACAAGGTGGTATTGGAAATGGGAAAATACCTGAAATCATGGCTTGCTGCTCTTACTTAAATGCTTTTCATACCTTCAACACTTACACTGAAGGACACTTTGTGTTTGATGTGAATGGAACAGGAGGACACAGACTCAGCTTGTTATGGACACAATACTTATAGATTAATGTTAAGCAGTATTAAAAATTATTTACTGGAGAGACTTTAAGGGAACAGCAGGTAAAGTTTTGCAGGATCAACGGGTCAAAATTAGATTATTGAGGGGTACTATACATATGGTATATACTACAATGGGGAGGTGCTTTTGTGCAGAGGTTCTTTATGTAGAGCAATTTACTAGTGAAATAATCAGCCTTGGCTGGAGTTCAGGTCTACATGGCTATATGCAGGTGATGCTGCACTTAATTTTCATGTTTAGTTTGTTTGGATTTCAATTATATTATTATTAGATGAAGGCTAACAAGGGATGCATGGATTGCTTTCAGCAATACAAGATTTTTAAGGAAACCTTTATTAAAACATATCAACAGTCCCTTCCCCTAGAAGACAAAAAACCCTTTGCTCCTTCAGACACAGGAAGACAAAGTAGGGTTTGGTTTTTTTTTTTTTCTTACGCTGTTTGAACACAAGAAGGAGGCCCATGCATTTATTTTTAGATTGAGCAAAATAATCCATCTCAGAGTTAGAAAAGCGTGTAAAATCTTTAAAGAATGTTTTATTTCCTCCAGGCGCCCATGCAGGAACATGAGAGTACAACCATTGTTTACTGAGCATTTTGATGTAAAATGCTTAAATTGCCAGGATCATTTAGTGTCAGCTGAAGAAAGCAAGAGTAGAAGTTCATGGAAATGGTTTGATTTGTTTCCAAACCTGCGATGAGGGCGGTGGCAGGTCGGAGCTGCTGTCTTCTCTTGTGAGCTGGGCTGCTGGGTTGACGTCAGGGCAGAAGCAAGAGAGTGCCTGGTGGTGTGGCATTGTTTTGGTGGAATAACTTTGACGTTGCCTTGGAAAGGAGAGGAGTGGACTCAGATGGGTTAAGTGCGCTCATGAAACTGTCCACAGGGGACTTGGCTACATGCAAACTGCTGGTTAAACGCTGGTGCCCACAGAGGACCTGAAATAGCACCCAGAGAAATTATTTTAGAAGGCTCCCATGGACTTTGAGACTCACGGATTGGTTTTGTAGTCTATGATGAAGACTTGTGTGTCAAAAACAAATAAGGAGCATAAACACAAATGTGAAAACAGATGCATTTATAATGTGATTTTGAAGATTTTTGTCTCACTGGATGAGGCAGAGCCCTTATGTACATATTTCTGTGGTGCCTCAGCATTGTTTTAGTGTGTATAAAGCCAAAAGTATAACATGGCTTTTGTTTTTCATGAAATACAGCAGTGAAACTTAATGCTATAAGCAATGGCAAGCAGATCTACTTTAGCTTTGCTGTGATTTGCTGGAATTATTCCAGTCTCGCTCCATTATGTTCAACAACTAAGTCGGTGAGAGGGGAGACTTAGAATGTGTTGCTTGTTTCTGCTCATCCCTCATCACTAAACCCACCCGGCTGGCTGCCTGAAGCTTGACCAAAACTTGAACAAGTGCATCCCCAAACATGTTTTTGGGTTTTTTTTTACAGCTGCTGTGGTGTGCAGTGGCTTGTTAGTACTGCACTAGAACCAAATTTCTTCTTTCCACAAAGATAGTCTGATAACAAGGTTTTTATAAAATTGGTTTTCTATTTCAGTTTTCTTTGTGTTTCATTTCCTCTTTTTGTCCCTCTCTCTTCTACTGTCTTTTTTTTGTTGTGGCTGTCGTGTTTTTGTTGAAATGAGGTGACCTTTCTTCTTCTGTGCTAAAAATGATGTGACTTGCAGTAATTTTTAACCTCCTGTGAAAATTAATCCTAGTCTTAGGCAACCTGCTGAGAAAATTGCCTTCACTTCTCACTGGTTTGTTGTTCTCTGACAGCAGCTTCCTGAATTTTCTAGAACAGTTCAAGCTGATGTTACAAGGACTCTGCTGCCAAATAGTATATCTGCATTATTTTACAGTAGTAATGAAACCTCTGGCAATATTCTGCATAACAAAATGGCATTTAAAATTGGTACCTATAATTTATGAAGCCAGTCATTAAGGACATATTTAGCTCTGTACAATTTGAGATTTTAAACAAATGATATCAACAAAGATTTCATGACTAGATAATAAAAAGTTCCTTCTTATTGTAAGTTTCTGAAATAAATGGTTTTGAGCTTAATATAAAAATAGCACCAAGGAAAACTTAAATGTCTGCAAGTATTCCCACACTGAAGTCAGGGAAGGGATAGTCTCATGCTTAAAATACAGCTTGTTTCGAAGTCTTTGCAAACGCTTTTATGTGATTAGTTATTGACGTAATCCGAAGCTCACAGGCAACAGTGCAAAGACTTACTCATCTCAGTAAGTTTTAGCTCAAATTCCATGTTTTTCCTTTTTAAAATGCTAATACTTTTTTGTACGAACTTTAAAAAAGAAACAAAACAAACAAAAAGTCCTAACCCCTACAATTCCTGAACCCAAAAGAAATCAGACAAAAATCTTGTATTAACTACCTGCCTGCACCTCTCTCTTATTTGGTGCAATTTTGCTGCTTTCGTTTGCTGTTCATCCGTGTGGCTGTTTCCCCTGTGTAGTCAGTTCTCCTGTGGTTTGTAGGGGTCTTTTTTACTGCAGCAGCTGTGACAGTGATGTTTTCCTTTCATATATTCTTGCAAGAACACGCATGTTTACAAATGCAGGTGACATATCTGAACCATCTTGACTCTGACGTCTGTGTGTTTTGGGTTAACCACGTGCCCTTTGCATCGGCTTCCCCTGCTGCTCCCGAATCCCCGCAGCGTTGCAGATGGTGCAGGAATGCGGCAGAGAAACTCCTCTGCTATCGCTGGCTGTGCCTTCCCTGCAGACCGCTTTGCCAGCCGCTCAGCAGAGTCGCTTGCTGTGCAGTCGGGATGCCGCCGCTCTGAGCTGTGGTTAGTGAAGCCCTGCAGAGCGCCCAGGGCTTGTTCTGTACTGTTCCCAGTGCTGTGGGCTCTGCAGCCCCGCAGCGCTGTGAAGAGGAGCCAGCTGGCTTAAAAATCTCTGCTCGTTGTGTGTGGGCTCTTTACTGATCTTGATCGTCCACCAGTGACGTTGGTGCAAGATTTGCTTGGGATTTCAGGCTGCCCTCACAAGCCGAGGAACCCACCTGCGGGCAGGGAAAGTTGGCATGGTAGCAGACGGCAGCTGTTTGGTTTCTCCCTCAGTAGGTGAAATCAGGTTCACCTGAGTGGTTGGTGGTGCCAGATCTGAACAAGTTGCATTGTTTTAGAAGGGGTGGATGCTGATAAAACCTGTGGGTTGGAAACAAAACCGTGGTTTTATGGCCCAGAGAGCTGTTGAGGTTAGTAAGTTTCACCAGCATGTCCTGCACTTCAAAACCAACTCATTGCTTTCTTTTGTGTCCAATCTTTTTAGCTACAAGCAATTAAAAAAAAAACTGATCCGTAGTTCAGAGTACTGAGGCAAAAACAGTGCCTTGGACTAGATTAGTGCATGCAAGAAAATGGAGCGTCATGACGCAATCTTACTTATTTACATGCTTTCTAGGGAAAAGGAAATTTGCTGGTAGCAAAACATACATTGATTGCATGGGAGGTTTTCCTTGTGTCTTTTTGAAAATCTAAAATACCCAGTTCATAAAGTTTTTAAAAATTACTATTTTCAAGTTATGCAAATATGAGGTGCAATATAAGAGGCACCTCAGATTTGTAAAATGTGAAGAATTGTAACACTTTTTCCACTGCAGTTCATGGGAGTTTTATCACTGTAGGAGCAGGGTTAAGCTGTGAACTGTGTGCTTCTGGGGATAATTTTGACCATAGGTGGTTGGCTCTGGATCCAAAGGGTTTACCAAACATTGGAAGCTGTGTAAAATTAAGACCTTTACTCCCTCCAGGTGCGCCTGAACATTTGTGGGAATGCACACTCCTTCCCCTTCAGCTGCACTACTTCTGGTATTCATCTGGTGCTGTGGCCAGGTGATGAAAGGAGCTGAATCAACAGAAAGGGAATGATTGTCTACCAGGTTAAGTCCTGGACTGTTTCAGTGCAGGCTCAGGCCAGTGCCAGGGGAAGGGAAGGGCAGCAGAGGGGTGCACATGGCGAGGGACCATGCAATCACTTGTCCTGGCAGCCACTGAGGGCTGCATTGCCTTCCCGGTGCTATCAAACCTCACCCTTGAGCCTCAGAGCTGTTTCAGCTTCAAAATTATTTTTGTTTCATCTTCCCTTCTCCTCCCTGGCTCTCACTTGAGGCAAAAAGCTCAAAAGCAGAGTCCTGCTTTCGGTGAGTCTGCTGGCGGCTGACTCGCTTGCCTGCCCAAAAGACTTGTGGGGCTGATTTTTTGCCTCAAGGCTACTGGTTTAGGTGGGATTACTTTATAGCACTTCCTTTTGTGCCTTCTGTCTGAGATTCATTACTGCTAAAAAAAATATTGTTTACTGTAAGGTTCATGGTTAATGCTGGCTGAGAGATCATACAAGATGAATCAAAATGTAAAGCTCACAGGCATGAGAATGTTGTTAGCATTGCTATCTAATTAGTTTTGGTTTTCATTTCTGTTCCTCCTGCCCCCACCTTTTTTTTTTAGCATATCTTAACAATTGTTATTCAGGGTAAGAAAATGTTGTTGAATTGAGTGGATACTGTTTGAAGGATGTTTGGGGAACCTGTCTAACTGAAAAATAAACCTTTAGCTGGTTGAGTTAGAAAAACTTTGTTTGCCCTCTCAAGAAAGGGCTCCCCACCCATCAGATGGCTTTTGGGAATCAGTAAGTGCATGAAAGACAGAGATCTGTTGAACAAGTGCACCATGTCTGCAGCAAAATATGAACATCTCTTAAAAACACGTTTAACGACCACCCATACTGATAGTTTGCTTGCAGGATGATGCCTGTCTGGCTAAAAGTGATTTTAGTCATAAATATATTCACGCAGTCTTCATATTTGTTCTGATAAATGTTCTCCTGAATAGATAACTAGGATTGTTCCTTTGTCTTCCTGTGAAAGCAGCTTTGTCACCACATCGTCCAAAAAAAGGTAGGTGGAGTAAGCCAGGTTTCAGATTATTGGACCTGTCTTTGTATCATAGAAGTATTTTAATCCGTTTTGTGATACGGAGCATTTAAGCATCCTTGGCAGAGAATCTGCTTGGTGTTCCTCAAGATAGCGTGTGAAAACCTTTATGAATTTGTGTGTTTATGTGTTTGTTTTGATCAACAAAGTAATTTGAGCTTGAAATTTTGGCAGCTTTTTTCAATACATGGCAGAACACTATTGCATCCACAATCAAGATTAGTAGAGGCTTGGTTAAAATACGCATTGTCTCTTTTGTTTGGGTCATTTTGGAAACGCGCTCTCTTGCGTGTGCATCTCGCATCTATCTATAGTATGGAGAGAGTGGATTTTTAACTGCACAAAAATGCAGGTGGAAAGTTGCTTTGAAGAGTGTTAGCATGCTATCCCTAGTGTGACTTGTGTGCAAGTAGGAGACTTCATCTAATATGCAAGATCTCCTCCTGCTCTGACCTGGCTAAGCACATGTGGGTAAAGTGAGGACAGGATGGTAGGTTTCAGTCTGATTTTGTCTTGCCTGTTATTTTCAAACTAACCCTTCATGCATATGCAGTTTTGTGATCTTCATTGCATTCAAGTGGTAAAAGCCTGTGCAGTTCACATGAAAAAATAAATTTAAAACTAGATATTTATATTAAAATACAGTATTAAATAGGAAGCAAGTGTAAATGTGAAGGGTGTTTGTTTTGGTTTTTTTTTTTAGTGTGAACAGGTGACCTCTGCTGATAGTTGCAGTGGCAAAGCTCTCATTAGGAAACAAAGAAAACAGACAACACAATTGAAGGGCATGGAACTCGTAATTGGCTTTTCTCATCCTTGCTGCACTGCTCACTTGGGTTTTCTCAGCACTAATAATTCAGTCTGAAACGAGGCAAAGAGCAATAGCTGGCATAGTTGAGCTACACACAGACATACATTGCAAATCCATTTCGACTAGGAGGAGATACCAGGCAGCATACGAAACGCACGCATGCTGTAGCTGTTCTTTGCCTGCACTGCCTGAGTATCTACAGGCACCAGTTTCACCTGAGATGAAGGAGATGGGGAAGCACAGGGCTTGTTTGTGCGCAGGATGTCAGAGGGGCAGCTCTAAATGGGCTGTGACAGCAGAGGCATGGAAATTGGGTGGAAATTACTGAGATGAGAAGAAACAGAAAGAAAGGTCTGTAACACCTTAATGCTTGCCTGAAAGGCAGCCCATATCCGTGCCTCCTGATAAGGCAAGTAATTTGAAAACCAGGGAGAAAGCTTCAGCCCCCCACTTCTAAGCATGAGAGCCTCCTGGTCCTTCAGGTCCATTTGGCACATGTGGCAGAATGGGAGGAAAACGTGTGCTGTAATTTTTAATGGAATGCCTTTTAAAAAAAGCAGCAGCCTTAGAGGCTCTTCAGCATCATCTCTATTACCAAAAAAAGCACTGCTTATTCCTTGTAGTATCTATGGCAAAACCTTATTTTTAAAAAGATGCCCAGTTGTTTAGTTTCCCAGCTTTGGCCGGTATTGACTGCATTGTACCAGAGAGGAGAAAGCCGGGCTTTTGCAAGGATCCTTTCAACATCTCCCTTGTTTTTGCCTTCCCCCTCTAGCCATCATGCTGAGACCAAGGAGCAGGTTGCTGGTCCCTCCTGCTGTGACAGTCTAGCTGGTGTAACTGTGTCAGCAGGAAAAGAGTGCAGTGCCGGGAGGGTTGATGCTGTCCCTTTCTTGTGTTACTCACAGGTTGGGGCACTGCAGCACTTCTGGTTGACAGTTGGGTGTCTGGCCAACATATTATGGCCAGTGGGGCATCTCATTTGTGTACTAGGTGCTTCCTCAAGCAGTTTATTCTGGTTTTGGGGTGTTTCTTATTATCTCAATTTCCTCGTTCATCTCTATTTAGTGTGGCTAACAGAGCTGTGGAAGGCTCGGGGCATGAGCAGAGCTTTGTGCTCATTAAAGTGTGTGGTTTTTTGGAATTGCTCGTGAAGAGAGGACTCGGAGGTATTTCTGAGATTTTCGTCACACAGTTGCTATGCAGCTTGAATTAAGTGCCTGTGCAGATTTTAAATCGTCTTCTAAATTAAGAGCTCCCTCTCTTCTTTTGCGGGTATGTGCACCTGTGCATTTTTGCAAGCCTGTTGTAATAAAGGCAGACTAGTTCCTCTCATAAATTCTAGGGCTTCTTATGTTTGTGTAGATGCTTGAAATTGTATTGGCCCCAATTCTGAAATCCTTTTCAGCTCAGGATCGAAGTAGTACTGAATCCTTCAGTGGCTGGGTTTTTTGACTTTTAATGGGTAAGGGTAAATACCATTGCATTGTCAAATCAGCAAATCATGTGCTACCCTAGTACATATGGGGAGGGGATCACACAGAATCTTTCACAGCCAAATTTCTAATAGATGCTTTAACTGCTAATTCCACTTCTTTTCACCTCCTTTAGCATAAAGAAAGCTACTTTTCATGTGATTGAATGCATTATGGTACAGGAGACAAACACTTAACTTCCTCAGGGGAAGCATGATGCTGTAGAGCAAAGCAAAATACTCAGCTGCAATAGGTTATCATGTAGATGGTAATTCCTGCAGGTCTCTAGCCTTTGAGTTGTTTGTGCTTGGATAAAGTGAAAGCATTAATGTCCTTATTACTGTGGTAAAGAAACTGCATTAAAATGTATCGCCCAAGCATGTGGTAATTATATACATTTTTGCGTTCTGTAACCATACACTGGCTTTCTGGATACATTATTATGTTGTGCTATATGCGTGTAAGTGAGCAGAAAGGAAGTTGCTGGAATCTGTAGGAATTCATCAATTAATCTCTCTGAAGTAACTTCTTCAACTGCATTTTCCCAGAAGGAAAACAAGTATAGCAGTGCTTGTCTGAAATGACTCTGAATTGCATGTCCTTCCCCACATCATTATCTGGCCAATGCACTGGCGTATATCANTATGGTACCTCTCTTTTTGTTTTATTCAAACTTTCACAGATATCGGCATAGATGTTTCTTCTTGGCTGAGGTCACTAGTAGTGAGGAAAAAGGAAATGGGTGATTTTGTGCCACTATCAAGGGGAGACAGTGTATGTGGGATTTAGGTCATGCTGGTCTGAGCTATTATGTTGAAGTTAAGTTGAACCAAAAGGTTTGAGTGACGTCCTTTTCTGACAACTTCACCTATACTTAACAGTACTTCAGGCATATTGCCGTGTAGCACTGTCTTTTGTTAACCTTGAGATGGTATGACTTTGCAAAATATTACTCGGCCATCATCAGCCAGTTGTGCAAGTCGGTGAATTGGAAAAATGTATATATTGAAGAAATTATAAAAAAGGAGAGAATGTGGCAGTGTCTCACCATTTTAATAGCATGTTGCTGCTTCTTTAGTAACTGAGAGAGGCTTAGAAGTGATTAATAGTATTCTCTGCATTTTTCTGTAGTCAAAATTTATTTAATGGCTTTGACTTTATGTTTATCCAGCTTTTTGTTAACAAAAACCTTGAAACCAAACTTATCCTTGACATTGTGAAATGTCTGTTATGCCAATTAAGTCTGTGAATCCTCATCAGAGATACTCGATTTTGTCTTGTTGACCTTTTTAAACCTTTCGCTTTGCTTTTTAAGCTTGCAAGTAAGGAAGTTGTCTATTAAATTAGCCTTGCAAAACTTATTATGGAAATTCATCAGTCCGGATTCTGCTCCCATCATGTGTTATCATATGAGTACAATTTTAAATTTGTCCCTTAAATTATCGATCATGTAACAGGCATGAACCATGTTATACAGTCTGTGTCTAGCTGTTCCCTGGGATTTTTGTGGATAAGCACTGCAAATTACAAAGGTGGCAGTTTCTTCTGCCCGCTTTCTTAAAGTAGTTTTCTATCTTTCTGAACAAGATTTATTTCCAAGTTACATACATTTAACCTCTCCAGAGCCTGTGGGCCTGGATCAATAGAGGAACTGGGCTGGAGTCTTGGGTCAGTTGTGACTACCTGCTTGTGGCTGGATGTGCGTGTCTGACTCTGGCAGTGCCTTCTGCTGGGGGAGATGGTAAATGGAGAAATGTGCTGCCCTACAGACCTTTTTGGAGGCTGTGAGATCACTGGGAGTTGGGCCTTTGCTTGAGCAAAACCAGACTTTTTGGAACATAAATTAGTATTATTGCTGAGGGGGAGTGGCTGTTATTGAAGCACAGCATCAGTTTGGATGGGAACATTGGCATTAAATAGCAAAACCAAAACAAAAACCCAGTGACCCAATGGGTCTGGATGTCCTGTGAGTGTGCTTGACCTCGGCCATCAAAATGTTTTGTGAGTGGCACTCAGAGGCATCTGCATCATTCCCAAACTGACAGTGAACGTGAATGTGGCATGAGGAAATCCTAACTGGAGATTTTGCAGATGTCAGTGTCAGCCAGCAAATATGCACAGGGCTTGTCTGTGGGGAGTACGTTACAGTGTTCCTGTAAAGGCTGTAAAACTGCTAGCAGGGATAGACAGCAACATGTAATACTTGATCTTCTACACGCACAGCCCTCACTGGAGCTGATCTCATTTCAGTGATTTCTTTGGCTTTATGGCTTTTTAACTTTTCCTTGAGCGACATTGTATTTCTCCTTTTCCCTAACCTCTTTTCTTAAATCTGCCAAAGACCACCCTTGCTACTGGGTGGTAATTGTGATTTAATGGTAGTTTAAAGGCTGAGATGTGACTTGAAGGAGGAAAAAAATAAGGGGGGGGGTGGAATTACTTGGCATGCAGGAAAGCTCAGCTCCTTCAGGTGCTGGATGCGTAGTTTTTTAAAATATGAGGAGTGCTTGCACACTGCAGCTGGGACGGAGTGAAAGGGTGTGTGCCTGCCCTCTCCAGGGCCAGCGGGTTTGGGGCACAGGGACTGTGAAGGGCTGCAGACTTGTGGTAAAAATGACAGTCGCAGCCCTACCTGAGAGACAGGAGGGTTCCCCAGTGCAGTCAAATGGCACTGACCACTAGTGGTGTGGTTTTGGCACAGAAACCAAATTTTGTGTGCATGTCCTGAACAGTCTGTGATTTTAATCTCTAGAGCAAATGTTTCACCATATATTTGGTACGGGTGTTGTAAGTCCATTTGTGAACAGCAGTTATGTTTGCCTGTTGCACATTTTACTGATGGTGAAAGTGTCACTGGATTTTTCAGTCTTAGGGTGCAGCAGGATAGCAGAACAGAGACTAAAAATGCCTGAAAACCCATGCTCTTCAGGGAGACTCTCCAGCAGGGGCATGGGTGTGTCCTAATTTAGTGGCTGTGGGAGTAAACTGCTAGCCAAAGATGAAAGCAATGCTGTGAGCATCCCTAATACCTTATGTTCTGTATCTCCAGAGCTGCAAGTATTTTGGAGGCACATATTTAAACCTTGTGTCTTAAAAAAACAAAAATAGAGGTCGTTGTGCTGCTGATGCAGGCTTCCAGTACTTGTTCAGTGTCATGTGTTTGCTTTCCTTTAAATTTTGTGCCACGAAGAAGAAAGTGGTTTCTGCTAAGCCACTGGACCTGTGAAGAACAGCAGTCACTGAACAGTGCCCTTTGGAGTTACAATAAATCCTCCTGACAATTGCACTATAAATTGTCATTGTACGTAAACCTGTATCAATTTCAAAGCCTCTTCAGGCCTATCTGAAAGACCTTCAGGAAGGGATGTGAGTTGTTTGGCAAGGCTAGGAGAGGTCCAAACTGGCTGTTGCAGATGTTCTCTGATTCTCAGGTTAATTGAATTCCACTTTTGTCATCAGTTATCACCTCATAAAATTTAAGTTTCTGGAATGAGAGAAGCAAACTGATTTTGATTTGTTGCAATTGATCCATTGTAAGGAGAGTTTTTGAATACTTTGTCCAGGCACGATCTGAATTCCTTAACCTGTTTTGTGGGAAGGGGTTTTACTGTGGTGCTCTCATGGGATATCTCAGGAGCTTTCTGAAGCAATCTGCTAGTTGAACACTGCTTTTCTGTACAGCAAGATACAAGTTTCTGTGTCTGCTCTCCACCATTTATTAAATTAAGAAGTAAGTTAAGTGGTTGAGCTACCAGGTTAAGCTTGCTGAGAAGAAAGAGGGATTGCTTTTTGGCACCGTGAGTTATAAGCATCCGGATCTCTTGCCATGTGGTAGAAGTTCCCTGCTGTTTGCTCTCCCTCTCCCCTTCTCCTGTCTGCTGTGGGGTGCTTCTGCAAGCCTTGCTAGATCCCAGCCCCTTGCTTTCATTCGTGTGAGTCATCTGGCCGTGCCTCAGCTTCCATTTGTCTCGGGGTGATTAAGGTCAGAAGCAGCTATCCGTGCGTGATTTTCTGAAGAAAAGTAAAATCTTTGTCAAATGAGCATTGACTTGATGAGAGTTTTATGTAGACACAGCAAATGAGGGTGCAGGGAAAAGAGATTCCTCATCTCCTCTACTCCCTCCAATGTAAATAGTGCAGCATATGGGAAACAGATGAGTGACCTTTCTGTGAGAGTACTAAGGATGATGCTTTTTTTAATAAAGTTTTTGCTTGCTTTGCTGTTTACCTTGTTCTGGGGAAGATCCTTCTGATGGAGCACTGTAGCTCACTGCCCCCTTCCTTTAACACGAGGAATGTCTTCCTGGCCTTTCCCTTTCAGCAGTTATGCCGATTGCTGGACATTTCCATTGAATATCTTGTTTATGGGCAAGAAGCTGGTCCTGGATACGCTTTGTTCCTTGTAACTACTCAGCTCTTTGGTTATTTTTCATTTCAATTTCCCTTAATGATATCAGTTAGGAAAGGATGTGTAAATGACAGGTACTTTCAAAACTCATGCCTTGCTAGTAGATGAGAAGCTGATCTGTAGAAGTGAAGTGGTGTTCCCCATGGCCAGGTGGCAAGTCAGTGTGTGGAAGCAGTGCAGGTGCTGCTGCAGAGCATCCCCAGCACCTAGTGGTAATGGTACTGGTGCTGCATCGTGTCCCTCTGTGCACAGCCAGGGTGTGAGGCAGGGGGGCTCTGTCAGGGGGCATAGCTGGTCGCCCTGGCTGTGCGGTTCCCCTCATCCCCCAGTGCCTGGGGAGCAGGAGGCGTTCACTGTGCTTGTCCCAGGCCCTGCCTTGCCCATCAGTACCCACGCTGCCAATGCGTGGTGTCACGTGTGTGGAGCGGAGTGTCCTGCTAGGAGCCACTAAGTGGTTTCACTGATACATTAAAAGCAGATTTATGTGTTTGCACAAGCTGCAATGTCTGCTGTTTGTTATATAACTGGCAAATATTAGCATTGGTTTTGCTTTGTACTCTTCCCCAGAGCTTCATTGTGCCTGCGCTTGTGAGGCTGGTTGAAGGCAGCTGCAGATGCTGCCGCAGATGTTTCCTCATCCCCTTCAGGTGGTATTGGCATAGTGCGAGGGCACCACTAGGGAGCTGGCCTCCCTTCAGAGGTTCTCACCACGCTTGCATTGGGGAGCCCTAGCCCCTGCCTAGGGGCCAGTCCCTCAATCCAGATCCAGGTCATCTGCAGGCTTTTCTAGAAATCACCATGTTGCTCCTACCTGGTGGTACATTCAAGGTTTTATTCTGAACTGCGCAAGTTACAGTTGTATTGCTTTTCTATTTTTTAATGGCAGTTGATGTTCCCATGAGTCCAAGAGCTGGCATTCAAGGGCCTGGTGCATGATTCCTCCACTTAAAACCACCTCCACTTTGCCTTCTCCAAGCTTAGGACTTTATACTGGCTTCTTTTTCTGCTGAGCGTACATGGATGCATACAAGAACTCAAGTCATGAAACGGAGAATCCTGTCAGCTGAACGAGCACCACTGTTTAATGAGCTCTGTTTCACTTTCCTTCTTTCTCATCTTTCTTAGAATATATCTTATACTAGAGACTTGAAAACAACAGGCTTTGTAGAAGTGCATTATTAACTGCCCTTCTGATGGGGCTTTTAATTCTTACTAGCATTATATTATTAATGGACTTCCCTGAAACCTACAGGACTCTTGATAACCAATGTTTGATGAGTGTGTCTGTTTGTCTTGTGTCAGTTGATAAAAACAAAACAAACTCATGCTGCTTCCTTCTTTTTTGTTGTAGCAAACCTTTCCCAGTGATGTCCACTCCATTGAAGAAATCTTGAGGGTAGGTGCTCTTAAATAATACATCTCTGTGTTTGCTTATGTTTTGCATGCATTAAAGTAGTGTGTGGGGAAAAAGTATCGCTCTCCTTCTGTTCTGTCAGCAGATGTTGCAATCACTAAAAGTGTGTTTTGGGGTACGCTGTGGAGAACTAAAGATAAAAGTTAGCCTTGGATACAGCTGGAGTTGTAAGACCAGTCTTTCTATTAGTATGTAAGTGTAATACAGTCTGGTGCAGTCCAAGAGCAAGACTGACAAATCATCTGAAACAGCCAGAACTGCTCTTTTGTCAAGTCAGGGGGTTGCCATTACTGACCGCACTTCCTCCAAAGGCGCTGGACATGCTGCTTCCTGTCCGTGCTGCCAGCCGCAGCAGCGTGACCCTGAACAGGAGCACGCACCGGCGTCCTTCCCACGTGCCTACACACGGCACTGCTGCTGGGGTGCTTCTCCTTTGCTGTAATTCCAGTCCATTCGTGCAAAGCTAAGCCAGCTCTGATGCAAAACTGTCTCTGTAACCTTGTGTCAGAGCTGGCTCTGTGAGCAGCGCACAGGCTCCCAGTAGCTGGGTCTAAGTACATGTCACCCATTCACTGTGCACAGTGTGATAATGCACTATGATCTGCAAACAACTCATGCTGATACAGAGAAGACAGTTCCCTGATGTCATACTATTCTGAGACACGGAAGTCCTAATGGAGGTGTTTAGTTTCTGTGATTGACTTCCCTTGCTGTTGCTTCAGGTTGCAAAATCCTGATGCCTTTATTGCTCTCAAGAAGCTGTTGTTGGTGCAGTATTTTAGCTGAAAAGTAGTTGTGCACAAGTGCTCACTAGCTGCTATGTGCTGGTTGGTGTTGCAGCACAAGTACTCTGCCTGGAAGTACTGCATCCTTTCTTGTTTCACAAAATGTCCTGTTTTCTTGCCTGTTGATAATGCATAACACTATTTTTGAAGCAACCACAGGGAAGCATGTACAAATACATGCAGAGATGTAGCGCAGTGTATTGAGGAGTTCATCATCTATTGAAAGATTGCACAGCTAGTGAGTGAAGTGGGCAATGAACTGAACAATAGGAGAGGAGAAAGGAGATGGCAAAGGTGTTAACAACACGATCAAATAGTTACCCAGGTTAGTTGTAGGCTGCTTCTAGTTCTTGCACAGAAACCCCTGTAGATTGCTGTGATCCCTGCTTATAGAGCCAAAAGTAGCAATGTGGTTTCATTCCCTGTATATCTTTGAATTTGATGGTACTTGTAGTAGATAAGGAAACTAGGGACACTTCTGAACTTTCATATTTGTGCCTTGGTGAAAAAATGGCACTTGTAAATTACAACACAGTGGAGATTGTCACAGTTCAATCTATTTGGTGCCAAAAGTACAAAAATGTACTTTGCACTGACAGGTTCCTCATTAATTTATTTTAAGCCCCTGAGCAAACTGTGTGTGGTGCATCCTCATCATAATATCTGTTCAGCATGTACATAATTCCTAACTTTCTGAGCTGAGCAAAGTGCCAGTATTGTGTTACTCTGCCTGCTGCTTTCTTTGGGAAGTTGGCAGGGAATGGTTGTGATGACAGCCACTAGGGATGGTGGGTGCACACCTTGAGTACAGAGGTGATGTTGGACTGGGCAGGAAATCCTGAGACAACTATTCCTGGAAAGGCAGTGAGGGTGGCAGGCCATATGAATTCACTTACTTCTTGGAGCAACTATTAACGCTCTTCAGGATTTAAAACTTGAGGCTCAGGAGCCAAGAAAAGTCTGTTGTGTGTGATTTCAACAAGATGGTTCTAAAATTCTGACCCCAGCTTCCCCAAAGGCCTCATCTAGATTAACCCCCATTAAAGTATTTTAGGGTATGTTCAAGAGAAAGATCTTTCTGCTAGGCTTTTCATGTGTGTTCATTGCAGTGAAAGCCAAGGTTTTAGCATGCTTGTCTGGGCCCAGCTGTGGTGCCAGAAGAGGCAGGCTGGAGGCTGATCTCACCTGCCGAGCCCTATCCCATGGCCGTAGCATTTGTGCTGTGCTTTCACCTGGACCGTAGCTAAGCCCAAGAAGCCAGTACCTGGTAGTGATGGGGGGTGTAGTAAGGGGCAGGGGAATGGGGCAGAAGGATTCCTAAAGACATAGCACATCAGGTGGTCTCTCTCTCTAGTTTGAAACCACATCCCAGAGCTCTGCATCAAGGATGTCTTGGTCATTCGGAGCAAAAGCCAACGTTTCAGACAGAATAGCATGGGGAAAAGCTGGCAGTCAGGGCTCCCTGGGTGACCTCCTCAAGCTATTTAGAGCCTTTCAGAGTGTTGTTGCTGTAAGGGGATATAAGAACTTCCATAATAGGAAAGTCCTGCGCTTTGAAAAACCTCAGAACTACTCATACACGGCTTTTATTTACTTTTCCCTTTATTAACTGTGATAGCTGTAAGGCTGAGGCCTAATCCTGCAAACACAGGAAGTACTTAACTCTCTACAAGCTTCACTGAGATTACTGTTACTTGGGCAATTCAAATATGCCTGCAGAAAAGGAGTGAGTCCTCACCATGGTCTGGCTGCTGCGCTCAAAGGAGGGCTTCTCACTGCGGTACCATCTCTTGGGTTTACGATTGGGTCGACAAGGACTTTTTTGGTAGATCAATATGAATCTCTTTAGCATAAAACTTCACCTGCGTTTATCAGCAAAAATACTGTAAGCTGCTTCTCTCAATCTCTTTCCAGGAAATGACCCACTCATGGCCACCTCCCCTGACAGCTATTCATACGCCTAGTACAGCAGAGCCTTCCAAATTTCCTTTCCCAACAAAGGTATAACACCCTCTTTTTGCCAGGGCTTTTGATAAATTAGAAGAGAGCTGTCTGGCTCTTGCATGTGTTTTCATCTGATTTTGTCCCCCTTTTGTAGATAAAGGCTGCTGGAAAGATTATCTTTAGAAGAAGTCATATAAATTAAAGCACAATGGATCCTGAGTTGTATAACAGCTGCTTGCAATGCATCGTTTTACTGAGAATTAGATCAGATTGTGCTTCTGAGTAATTGTTTTTGAGTGGGCTATGTGGTAGCATAATTATCTTTCCTCTTTCTTATTTTTTTAAGCAAGCTTTGTATTTTTAAAGTAGTAAGATGTTTGAGCCAGATGGGGGAACGAATTAGTAATGTGTCGATGACTTAAGACTTTTGTTGTAATCGTGGGCTTCAAATGTGACTGCTTTTCAGAAACATTTTAAGCATCTCATCTCTGTTGCAGCACAAAAAACATTTTATCTTTATTGTCAACAAAAATACTTGCTGACTGTGTTAAATGGAAGTGCTTGGCAGCTATTACAAAATTATTTTTATATTTCTTCAAAAATGCACATACCACTAATGTGCTAGCAACATATTTTTGGTGGCAGTAGCATGTATCATTTCTGTCCATGCTAAGGTACGTCAGGCCAGCTTAGACTATTGGACACTTCAAAGTCATACTTTGACAAGTTAGTCAAAATATTTATTACACTAAGTAACATGTGGAAAACAAATCACCAATATGCTGCTATTGAGAGAGAGCTGATTTATTTTATTCTCAATTTGCACTTTGTCCATTCTTTCTAGGAATTGCAGCATGTTGGATCTGTAGCACAGAATCAGAGTAAGTAGAAATCCAAAGAAAACACTGTTATGTGTGTATTGATAGATAATTTTGTGTGCTGTGTGTTATACGTTGAGGAGAACATAAAATGTTTACATTGATTAAGGAGCACAATTTCCTGTGCTGCTTTGAACAGTGATGAATTTAGAAAATATTTAAGAGATTGTATACATTCATTGCCTAGAAATTAAGGCCGCAGTTCAGCAGAAACCAAACAATATTTTGTTAGGAAACCCGTTTTGGCATGATGAATAATCTCAATGGCAAACAACTATGTCCTGGAAGAAAGTGACTTTCTAATCTGATGCTCAGAGACCATAGGGTAAAATATGCTACAAGTGAGGCAAATAAAACCAACTGATTCATTTTTGATTTACAGAACAGTATGATGCACCTTCAGAAACGTTGCCTAGTTCTCAACCAAGAACATCGTAAGTAACCAGACTCAGTTCCCATCTCTACTGTGCAGTTACCTAAAAGAACCTGGAATGAATTAAAATTTGGTTTATTTTATGATTCTGAAGATTAAGGTTTTATCAGTCTGATTTTTTTCAGAAAATTGCAATTCAGGGAATTTGCACCAACAGAAACATTGCTGTTTCATGATTATAAATGACAGTGTTAAAACAAAACTGAAGAACTGCCCCCCCAACTATTACGTACATGACTGAAGCTTGTTTGCTCTTTTAATCTGTGGCTACTGAACATCTTGTCACACTTAGCTGTTCATACGAGTAATCCATTCAACTGACATAAATTATAAGGGATACAAACTGAATCTGATCTATTCTGCATATCATTTTGAAGCCTGTGAGGGCTAGTAAAGCTACAGCTATGAAAACTGTGAAAACTAGGGGTGAAATTTTAAAGCAATCATGTGGTATAACTTTCTGCAATTGCCCAAGGAAAAGTTTTCTAAAAAGTGTTGTCTTTATTTAAAAACAAACAAACAAAAACCTTTCAGGTGGACTTTCTAGAAACCTCAATTTACATTCTAATAATGTTAGCTAGTTGCAAAGTGGGGTGAAGATGAAATTTCTATAGCTTTTTTAAATAGTATATATATTTCTACTTTTCTTTATATATTTCTTCTTTTCCCTGTCATGTTATGTTTTCTTTCAGAATAATGCTTCTTAGAATTTGAGTCTCGGTGTGAGATGTTTATGCATCATCACTACAAAAGTTTTACAAGGCTAGGAAGGAGTATCAACTAATAAATTAATCACTCCAATAGAAAATTTTAAGTCAGATAAAATAACTTGGTACTGTCGTTGTAGGTGAAAGTGGTTATCTGTCAATGAGGTTAATTACGAAATTGCTTGAAAGTAGTTTTGTCTGGGCTGGCATTAGTCTTCCAGTGTTAAACTGGCCAGATGGCAGCATTGATAGGTTCTGAGTCCCAAGTAACAAACAGAAATCTTTCCATGTCTGCAAGGCTAAGGGGTCCACGTGCAAGGCAATTGCGGAACCATTAAATGCCTATCAGTCCATGGGATATATAAAGATCTCATGTTACTCCATGATATGTTGTTCCATGGAAGGCTGCAAACTAGAGACTATAAAGCTTACTTGTTTTCCTTTTCCTTATCATTAAGAATTTAATTAAAAACAACACAGAACTGGGCTAGTCACAAGTAAGAGGAAGAGCACCTCTCCATCTTGGTTGAGATTGTAGAATTTTGCACTCAAGATCTGTAGAACAACTCTTTCCATACTGTTTCAGCACCATGCAGAGGAGCCCTCACTGGCTGGGAGTGTGGGATAGTGTCTTGCTGAGCAGTCAGCTACTCCCTAAATCCGTTCTTTTTTTTTTTTTTCCTCCTTCTTCCACCCCAGCTTGCTCTTCCTGAACAATTTCTGGAAATTTTCATTGCACTATTAAAAACACTAGTTTCAATTGCTCCAGGCTCTGCCTTCCTCCTCAGCTATCCTACAACCATCATCTTTATGTCAACTCTTCTCAGCTGCTTTTAAAAATCCCTCTAGCACTTTAGTCAGTTTTCCAGGTGGCAGAGAGAGAAGAGACTTTTACTGTAGATAAGAAGCTGAAAATACTCCTTTCTTAGCCCAAAGGTCCAGAATTGTAAATTTGGTATGGTACCTAGCTCTGTCCTTAGCCAACATCCCCTCTCTGCTCGGCATCCTGGCAGGCACTTCAGAGCCAGCGCTCTTCTACCAGGGGCCCACAACTGATGAAGGCAGTTGAAGCAGGAGGAACAGCATGGCTTAGGTTTATGTCCAAAATGGAGTGAAGCAACATTTGCCCAAGGACTTCCTCTGCATCTTTCCCTTGAACTGATGCATCCCTTCGTTTTTGTTTTGTTTTTGTTTTCATCTGCAAAACAGGGCTTGCTTTCTTTGCTGTTCAAAGTGCACGTGACTGAAAATTCAGCTGCCTAGAGTAGCTCACGTTACAGAGTGTAGCTGGCTGAAAACAAACAGTGTTTGTGCTGTTTAATTAGAAGTTGAAATCCCAGTGCATCTGTGTGCCCAAATTAAGCATTCAGTTCTACAGAGCATGCAAGGGTTTCCCAGATGGCTTTCATTCTTGAATATAGCCCTGAAGTTAGCACCTGGCTGTGCTGGAATGGAAGTAGCCCTTCTTTTAAAAGGAGAGATGCCAAGCTCATTCTTAGTGATGCATCTTTAACCCAGCTGGTGGAGGGAGACCAGTCTGTGCTTTCAGTGGGGTTGTTTGGCAAGCAATATTAATTTTAGCACTGCTTCTCTTGCTAAAAGAGCTCTTTTTACATAGCTTTACGAGGAGATTGGTGGTGTGTATATAAGCTGCAAATGAACAGGTCCTGCAAATGAAACTTGGCATCTATTAACTCCTGAGCTATTTAAAGCATTAAAATCATTAAAGCAGATTTATTTTCTTTAACTAGGCTATTTAACAATTTGTTGAAACCTTGTTTTGGGGAAACTGGCTTTGTCTATCCCTGCAGAAGTATGACTCATTTAAAGTTTTAGTGTTCTTCCTTGATCCTAAATTGAACTTAAGTAGATGCAATGTTCTTTTATGCTGATGTGTTTTGTTTACCAGCAGCTCGGGTAAAAAAGGCAGTCCTTTTTATTACAAACAGTTAAATCAGATTTAAAAGGTCATCTAGGTAGTGTTTCCTTGCATTATCCTCTTACCCCTTGTCGTGGTTTCAGCTCAGTCGGTAACAAAGCACCACAAAGCCGCTCGCTCACCCCCCACCCCCGCCCCTGGCCACGTTGGGATGAGGAGAAAATCCAAAGGCAGGCTCGTGGGTCGAAACAAGGACTGGGAGGGATCACTCCCCACTTATAGTCACAGGCAAAAGACAGGCTCAACTTGGGGAAGAAACAAAATCAATTTCATTTACTACAAATCAAATCAAAAACAAAACACAAGGGTATTAGGAAGGGAAACCAAACCTCAGAACACCTCCCCCCACCCCTCCCGCCTTCCCGACTCAGCTCCATTCCCGCTTCCCTCTCCCTCCTCCCCCTGGCGGCGCAGGGGAACAGGGGATGGGGGTTGAGTCAGCTCGCCACACCTTGTCTCTGCCGCTCCTTTCCTCAGGGGGAAGATTCCTCACTCGTCCCCTGCTCCACCGTGGGGTCCCTCCCACGGGAGACAGTCCTTCACCAACTTCTCCAACGTGG